>RJWT010013479.1:0-21740 GCA_004365215.1 Cuniculus paca | reverse complement strand
CAGGCTGGCCTCAAACTCACAGCAATCCTCCTGCCTCAGCCTCCCAAGTGCTGGGGTTACAAGCATGCGCCACCATGCCCAGCTTGCAGTGTCACTCTTCTTAGCAGCCTCTCCTTTCTCATCATAGGCCTGCTGGTCAGAAATCAACAAGAGCTAAAATTCAAGGAATGCCTCATGTTTATAAAGGAAATGGCTAAATTTTACAGTAGGTAAAGAGACTGCATTAATGAAGGAAAATGCTTCCTGCTTTAGTGGAAGGCCACAAACACAGGCTACACTATGAGACCAGGAACACACACACACACAAACACTTTGCAAAAAAACAAAACAAAGCCGGGTGTGGTGGCTCGCGCTTGTAATCGCAGCACTCAGGAGGCTGAGACAGGAGGATCATTGCAAGTTCGAGACCAGCCTGGGCTACAAAGTGAGCTCGAGGCCAGCCTGAACGGCATAGTGAGACCCTGTCTCAAAAAGACAAGGACCGGGGATCTAGCTCAGTGACCTAAGCACCTGCCTGGCAAGCGGAGGTCATGAGTTCAATCCCCGGTGCCGGGAAAAAAAAAAAAATCAAAAACAAACCTCTGCTAAAATACTTATGCTATGAAAAGAACCAAAAAGGCAGGGAAAGAAAACCCTGTTGTAAGACTTAACAGAACTCAAATGTGCAGAAGGGTTATTCCAAAGTAAATACCATAAACACCAAAATTCTTGCTCTGCAAATAACTGTGGAATAGACATGCACATTATCACGGCTTTGAGTATGACAGTCCACATGTGTAGAGAATAATCCTACGTGATGCATAATCTTTGTATTTATCTATTTTACACTTTCATGTTGGATAAAAATGATCCTGTACACTCTACTCTGCATATGAAGGGAACAAACTAATATGAGAAATATGTAGAATGCTGTATGCAGATCTAAAGGAAGAAGTAATCTCTCTCAGCAGGGGACTATGGAAACAGTAACAACTGCCCAGAACAAATGGAAGGATTTCAGTGGAATCCTGAGAGAGAAACGAAGTCTAAGACATATCCAGACACACACGGCCATCTCCATGCAGCACCCTGGGGTCCTATCAGGAGGAACAGGAACCTGGCTCAGGCTGGCCTTCACTGAACTACAGAACAGCTGGAGTCTTTTAACTCAACTGCTAACCAAACACACAGGCAGTGAGGTCCAAACGCCGGGCATGGAGAGAATGGCTATAGAGCACAGGAGACCAGAGAGCTGCTAACCTCTGAAACACCCCATGACCACAGGCGTCATTTTGCAAGAATTTCAAAGTGTAGAGGGAAAAATATTTCTTCCTAACCTCTGAAAGCTGGCTGCTTCTTTTTGAATGACAAAAAACAGGACTAGGATGACATTACCCACTCGGGGAAGAAAAGTAAAAACCAGGGGGAAGAACAGAGCCTATCAGGAGTGCTCAGGGACGATCTCATTTAAATAAAATGCACTGCCTAACGCAGGGATTCCTCCCCTGGCACTCTTGACACTTGAGCCAGGGGACGCTCACACTGCTGGATGTTTAACAACACCCTGACTTCCGGCCCCCAAATGCCAGTGGCACCCCTCCCCGAGTTGTGACAAACATTGCCAAATACCCCTCTGAGGACAGAACTGTCCCTAGCTGAAAACCAATAGTCTAATGAAACTCAAGTGTTTTTTGTTTCTTGGTTTTTGTTTTTAAGGAAATCAAAGCTAGAATGGTAAGAATAAAGCCTGGCTCAAGAGCTCCAGGACAGGGAACACAGACTACTGGAAAGAGTACTGGGAAGTGTGGTGCACTTCAAATCCCAGTGCCACCAGCTCCCAACTCCCAGGCTCCCGGACCCTGCGCACTTACTAAGATTTTTCCTGTGAAATAGGGATGGGAAAAGCTCAAAAGAACTACTGAAACATTTAAAACAACAACATCTGAATGAACAGGTACTTGTTAGTAAGTGACAGCAACCAGTGAGTGCTTCTCAGAATAACTTTGAGAACTTTTCAGAGAAATGTAACAGTTACTTCTCCATCAACACATGGTGTCATGAAAGGATGATACTGAGCTCTAACCATTTTCCAGGCTCCCACAAGAGTGACTTCACAGAGCACAGGTGAATTCGTGCCCACCAGAAGCACTAGCAACAGTGTTCTAAAGTCTATGTGAAGCCTCAGGGTGTTTCTGCAACACAGTTAAGACGTTCAAAAACTTGAAACACTACAGAAATGTCTTTTAGGTACAATGACTGGCATTTACACAAAGTCTTTTTCTGAACCAAACAGTGACTCCAGCAACCTTAGTTCTGAGGTCATTTCTCTGTCATCTCTGACCCCAGCACGCTCACTGATGACACACAAATCACTGCTCAGGTGCATGTGTCTAGATTTACGGCTCCTAACAACACTCTGCAAAGGCAGCTGAAGGACTAGTAGGCCTCCTAGTGCAGTACTGCACAATAACCAGAGAGGGGCAGCATTGTGTAAAAAAAAAAAAAAAAAGACTCCAGAATCTTCATTCCATGGATGGAACACAAGGAAAAGATGGTCAAGGTAAACAGCAGAAGTTTCAAATGAATTTAAGTACTACAAGGGGCACAGTATTTCTAGATAGTCCAGTAGTTCAAACAAAGATGAAACACCTATAAAATAAGGTAATGTGTTGTGTTTCCAAGGGAACCGGGCTAAAATTACATAATCTAGGACTATAGTTCTGTTTGTAACCACTAATTACCTTCACTGTGTCAAGGAGCTCCCAAGATAATTTCTGTCAATGCTTAGGTGTTTGCATCTACGTTTCTTTCCCAGACAGAAGCCCGTGGGTAAAACGATGCTGTGAGAGAAGCCCTCACGTTCTCCATGTCTATCCACAGCATCGGTGTCCATTACCATCCTAAAGGTTTACAAATTAAATGTCCTCTTCAGATGAAACCAACTACCATGGGGTCCAGCGCAGTTAGAGGGAGCACCTCCCAGGTCCAAAAGCCACTGGGACACAGGGGTTCCTCAAACACTGCCACAGGAAATTCTCATCTAACTCCTACTCCTCACCAGTCAAAGACTTAGTCAGAATCACAGAAAACTAAAGCCCGAAATAAACTTAGGGATCATCCGATTCAGCCTAAACTACCCGGGTTTCAGTCCTGGCTTTGCAACTTACTAACCTGCACGGCTTTGGGCAAATAACTTTTAAGTCTCAATTCTCTCACATATTAAATGTGGAAAAATAACGGTCCTCATAAGTTTCACTCTTCTTGGATTCAGAACTGAGGTAGAACAGTAACAGCAATATAAAAATAAGCCACAGAAGAAACTAGGGGGAGGGGAAGAATATCAAATGCTTCCAACAAATGCCTCATTATTTACTAGCGACATAATTAAACAACTGTATTGAAGTGAGTGTGTTTATAATTTGCAACTTAAGGAAATTATACTGTCCTACTCACAAAATATAAAAAACTTATCCCTCCCCTCTACTTGGGTTTAGAAAACACAAACTCCTGGGGTGGGGTGGGGGATTTCCGAAAAGTCAGAACTGAAGTTAAGCTTTCTAAACTGTGAATAACCAACAAGCACAGACCAGGAAAGAAAGGGAAGGAGTCAGGAAAGGCCACCAAGGGCCACCAGGAGGCTGCTGCTGAAGGACAAGGGTACTTACTTTATCAACGCCACATGACTCAACCTGTCCCCCCGCCTCATCCTAAGGACAGAAACTGGGTCTAAGGCTGAGAAATAAATTTGCTTTCCTAGAGATCTCTGATGATTATCAATGAAGTGTTTTCACTGACTTAAACAGCCAGGCTAGGTGCTTCCCAGGACCAGTCTTAATATCTTGGGGAAATGTTTTAATGCAACATTAGATCATAATATTGGGGGGGGGGGCAAGAAGAGGCAGAGGAACCAAGAAGAGTTCCTTGAGTGACCAATAGGACAATCTGCAAGGCACACTAGGGGTGGCAGCAATTTTAAGCCTGCTTTGGGCCATGACTCACCCTGTAGCTCCTGGCAGACACCATCATGCCTCCAAAGCCCTCCAGTGCAGGCGACACCTAGCCCCCACTGTTGTCACATGGACAGAGGTATCAAGGACGATCTCACCGGGGGAATCATGGGTATTATCAAATGAACAATTTTATGACGCAAGAATGACCTGCTAGAGGTAACAGGAGAACTTCTTTAAATTTTTAATTTATTTATTGGGCATTCAAAATTCTAATAATGCAAGGCCTGGTTTGAAACTCAGGCAGAGGAGGGAAATCTGGAGTGTTAGGGGCTGACGTTTGTACACAGTGTGGTCAGGAAGGTAACTTAGGAAGAAATCTGTCATGTATTCCCACAGCATATCAATAGGAGGGTTAAGTGCTATGTTAGGGACATACACACAATTAGGAAATGTGAGCTGAGAGTACTGGTGCAGGCCTGTAATCCCAGCACCAGGGAGCTGAGGTAGGGAATCACAGGTGTAGGTCTCACTGTGGACAACTTAGCGAAACTCTGTCTCAAAATAAAAAGGGCTGACGATGTAGCTCAGAGTAGAGGCCCCTTGGTGTTCAATCCCCTGTACCACCAAAAACAGTGTACGTAAAATTTGAAATGATAGTCACAGCACTAAGCATGGGGGTGCTGCCAGAGACACTGTGGGGTTACCTCAAGTATGCAGCAACAACCTCCTTAAAGAAGCATTTCAGGAAGTTCCAGTAATTCCCAAATTACCTATCTCCTGGTTTCAAGATGTTTTAAGGTATATGCTAATGTGTTTCATTTATACCACTAGTTTCTCTAGTTTATTAAAAAGAAATGTTTGTGCTATTATCTGTTCACTTTTTCTTTGTAAGAGAATCATTTTTGTCTCTGAGTAACTTCTTTGGATATAATGTATTTATTGTTAATGTCTTATTTTGCTATGAAATCCCCCTCCCAAAAAAGTAACAAAAAAACAGAGACATGTCAACCCTTCTAAGCCCATTTCCCTCCACATGCCTCAGGGTATCACCCCAATTATGTAAGCTTTCCACATGGTGATTGTATTTACCCAACTCTGTGCACACGCGGCACAGTTAATTAAGGATCAATGAAAATGAACTACTGGTTATTATCCAAAAAGATGTGCAACTAGTTTGCTAAAAAGATGTTTGAAGTACCACTTGCAGTGTTGCTCATAATAGCCAAGTAATAAAATTCACCTAAGGGTACGCCGCCAACAGATGAATGGATAAAGAAAATATTTTACTTACACGCACGCACGCACATAAGCACGCGCTGGAATACTATTCAGCCTCAAAAAAGGAAGGATATTCTGTCTTTTGTGATAACACTGATAGAACTGGAGAATGACACAAAAAGTGAAGTAAGTCAGCTACAGAAAGACGAAATGTCACATGTTCTCAATAAATCTAGAATCAAAAATAATCAGACTCATAGAAACAGAGTCAAGTGGTGGTCACAGCACCTGAAGGACAGGGAAAACTGAAAGATAATGGTTTAAAGGCTACAAAATCTCTGGGAGATAAAGGTAGGGTTTGAGGGGGTGGACTCTGCACAGTTGATGAACACAGGAAATCACAATGTACTATACATTTCAAAATTGCTGAGACTAAATTTCAAATGTTCTCATTACAAAAACTGGTAACTATTTGAAGTGATGGATACGTTAATTTGCTTTAGTTACTTTGCTTCATATCCATTAATCATAACATCACTATGCACTCCATAAATATATACAAATATATAAACTGTCAATTTACAATAACGTGATTATTTTTTAAATGGAACAAGGTAGGAAATACCCTGTTATATTTCAAGCTATTGCTCTACTTCCAACATAGCACACTAGGAGCTTAACGCTTTATGTATCTATGTGATTTCTATATGCTTGACAGCCATTTGAGCTCCAAATGCCATGAAACCAATACAGGAAACGTAAGTGTTGCCAGAGCTGAGGGCATCAAGGGCCGTGTATCGCAGGGTTCTGCTCTAGTATGGTTCCCAGGGGGCAGCGGGAAAAGCAGACATAGTGCCTCCAGGCTCTCCTCAAAGGAAAGAAAGGGCTTTGAATACACCCTACAAATAAGCACATTATTCTGTGTCCCACCCCTGCCCTCAGATGTACTGGGTCATTAACTAAGCACTTATTTTCTTTCATAGGTAAATAAGCGTCCTTCTGTCCCTAAGTAAGAGCACCCACTCCTGTCTGTTCTAGAAACCCCTTCTTCTGACTTTCTCAGGTACTGGTCACTGTGCCGGTGCACCCCAAAGGACCCAGACCTGCAGGAGTTCCTCCACGCCCACTGTGGTGGCAATGAAATGGACCTATGCACAAGCCCTGACTGCGGCGCATCTTCCCTCTGTCACCCAGAACATCTGAGTTTAACATACCTGAAAACAAAATCGAACGGGACAGAACCCTGCTAGGTGACAACAATATTTACGGGCATTTCCAAATGGACACAACCTGGTTCCACTGAGAAGTCTGCTGAAACTCCTTTTTAAGGAAAGTGCATAGGTGAAGAGCCACAGAAGCAGACCGTGCCCACTTGACTAAGGTGCTGACTGCCCTGACGCACGGGAAGCAGGGCGCCATGCTTGTTTCTGAAACCTGCAAGGAGCCGAAACCCAGGACGCTTGTCAAAAGACTGCACTGCACTCCAGGTCGCATAGAAGGATGCGCTTGAGTCTCCAGAGTCTGGTGGGGAAGCATGATGGCGGAGCTCCAGGAAGACAAATGACTTCTCAAGGTGCTCACAGCCGGATGTACACACAACTGCAACTAAGAAAGGTGCCTAAGCTAAGGCTCAGATGATCAGAAATAATTCCCAAACCACTGTTACTTGATGTCTTCTTGTTTTAAAAAATTTTTTTTTGCCTTTTTAATAATTACCTTTACAGTTTAATCTGGACAAAACCAACAGATATTGCAGTATGACCACAAAAAGTACATAAAAACAAAATCACCTCTTAAATATTAATGATGAAGTCAAAACTCACGAAGGCATTTTTTAACCTAGGATTACGTTATGTTCAACACTAAATTTGAGGCAGTGGGTTCGTTACTTGTTTGCAGCTCAGAGGCTAAACTGAGTATGGGCATCAAGGGGAGGCCTACCTCTTGCCCTCCACTGTAACCCTGGGCAATCTCAGCAGCCCTTAGTGGTGCACACGCACACACACATGCACAGATAAGCTACGCCCCAGGCAAGAGTGGCCATAACTATTTATGCACCCACAAAGTACATCATCCTGATTGTGACTGTTGGTACTTGGTATCTGGATGGATTAGTACGTTTCCGCTGGCTTGAACTGCTGGTGCTACATATGGATCTAATCACTATTACTGTACTGGGTTTTTTACTAATAAAATTAATTAAAAGTTGCTCAATGGGACAGTCATGCATGTACCAGCAGTGGTTCAAATGGCCTGGCAGCAAGACCCACAAATTATGTCCTCATCATGAAGGTGTTAGGGGGCTAACTAGCAAAGCACTCTCTCTGGTAAGTCTGAGAGGGTGCTCCTTAGAGCAGAGATGTGAATCCATGGCTGACCAAGGAAGACCTATCCTCAAGCAGGTGAGCACCATCTAATCAGCCGGGGCCCAGACAGAACAAAAGCAGGAAAAAAGGGCAAATTTACTCTTTCAGAGCGTGTTGAACTGGGATACCCTTTCTCCTGCCCTTAGACATCAGAAATAAAGCTTTTCTGGCAAAGCTTTGGACTCCACAAATCACGACAGGGAGCCCCAAGAGTCTTGGGTCTTCAGCCTCAGATGCTATTTGCTTCCTCCGGTCTCCAGTTTACACGTGGCCTATCATAAGACTTCATTACTCTATAATCATGTAAGTCAAATTCTCTATAAACTCTTCCCTTCCCTCTCCCTCTCATCTAATAATTGGTTCTGCTAATTAGCTCTTAAGAACCCTAATACACTGATAAAACACCAAAGAGCAATAAAAAAAACCCCAAAGTTCAGATTTAAGGGTCAGATTTAAGGTCCAAAACCTGCTAACCAAATACAAAATGAATTCCCGCCTAAATATCCATACTCTATCCAGCAGATATGATCATATCAGATAAACACAAAGGCACAATTTCTTTCCCTCATTAAGAAGTTACATTAGCTTTTCATAGTATCATAGATAGCTAAGCCAGGCAGAAATATTACAGGCAGTCAGATAGGGGCAGGCCCTCGAGGGAGTCAGTGCAAAAGATAAGAATACAGCACAACTATGGCCGGAGGCGCATCTATTGAAGGCCAGGCCTCAAGATAAAGACAGAATGACCAGGCCTCCCGGACTCCCCAAGGGATAAGCAATGTACTATAATTGTCATCACTTGGTCCAATAAATCTAGCTGGACATCAGTCAGTCACCTAGGTGGGTGATCAGCATCTCCTGACACATCGCTTCCAAAAAAGGTCCTGGTTCTTTCCCCGTAGACTTGCAACGTGACCTGCTCCCCCACTGGGTCGACATCACCTAAGCGGCGATACTGCTGATCTTACTGGTTGGTCACAGCTTTGTCCCACCTTATACCCACCTTGTGATTTTGCTCTACAGAACTTCCTCTGGCAAGTGGAGTCCGCGGCGACCCATTTGAGTCCTCTCCTGTCTCTCAAGAGCCTCTATTAGTAAATTTCCTGTCTTAACCTTTGTTGTTCCTTAGAATTCATTCTTCAATTTTGGGGAATGCAAGCTCAGCATATTGGCCATCTTGCAGGTTGGGAGTTACAATATTCCCTTACAATACTTAGAGATCCTGTATCAACAGCACAGTAAAAAACTGTCACATTTCCCAAAATTCCCACTAAAGATTTAAATATTCCATTGATTTACTCAGGGAAAAGCCTAATTACCACAGAATTTGACATCTTTATAATACTTGGGCTGCTGCTTGGTGACAGTGGCTGTAGTAGCAGCAATGCTGCTCATTCTGAGAGTTACTGATTTCTTCACAACACTGCCTACAAAGCACAGAGCTCTACCACACAGGACAATGAGGCCGGCGGTTATGGGGAGGGGCCCAGAATGGAGGCTGCCTAAATTCCCTGAGCATCTCATGATTTTAACATTGCATTATTTTAAAAATAACTTTTCATTAAAGTTATTAACTTATGATTAAAGATACATCACAGCGGCAGCTGGGGATATAGTTAGTTCAATGGCACAGTGCTTGCCCCGCAAGCATGACATCCTGAGTTTGATTCCAGTACTCCACCCCCAAAACAGATACATCACAAAGATACGGCTATTAAAAACTGATGGCCAGATACCCTGAAGAGACTGAGTCAACACACGTCTTATAGCAGTCGTCCTAAAACTTCTTAGTTTCAGGATCTCTTACATTCTTCAAAGTCACTAAGGAGTAAAAAGAACATTTTTAACATATGTTGTATCTTATTGATAATTATTGTATTGGAAAATGAAAACACTTTAAAAGATTTACGAACATTTAAGAACAGCTATCCTAGCTTCATTACATGTTCATGTTGATGAAAATAATTATAATTTTTAAAACAAAATTTAGGAAATGAGTAACTTATTTTTAAAAATCTCATATGCCTCATTTAAGAAAACAGACTCCCAAATCTTCTGTTTCTGCGCTTCATCATTTGCCTACCCCATCACTTAGCCTTTGTACGATGCACTGGCCCTCGGGAGAAGAGAGTGCAAAGGCACCTGCTGTCTTGGGATCACCAGGAGGCAGTCGGGGCCCTGGCAGCCCCGCTGCACTCAGAATGGCTGCTGGGCAGGGGTGGTAAAAATGCTGTGCAGTGCCCCGCCCCCAAGCCCCAGCACCCTGGCCCAACAGAACTGTGACAGGACATTTTAAAGCAAAGTTCATTTAGATGTGAAACATCACTTTACAATACAAATTTTATTTTTAATAATGCAGAGATTCTGCATTATTAGTATAAAGTATAAAATCTAGACAATATGCTCATTTCAAATTTAAAAATTTTTTGTGTGTAAAAACTGAGCTGAGATCTAGAAATCTTTGAAGCTTGATACAAACAAGTTTGCATTAGTCTACACTTTAAAAATAAGCCTTAAAATGACCAAAAAAATTAAAACAATAAAAATAAGCTTTAAAGCAACCTACTAAGCTGAAAGCATGTAGAAAATAGTAACGTGGATAACTATATTTAGCAATATCCAATTTTAGGCCACCCTGGCAGTTTCAAACAATGGTACTGCCTTCCTTCCTGAGAAAACTGACAATATTAATCAAAACCAAAACTTAAGGGGGCAGAAAGGCATTAGTTTATGACATTACATAGAAGAGTGATCTTTTATAATGGCAAACATACCTATTTTACATGAACAGCAAAAGCCCTCCCTTTCTAGTGATAAGCTACATTTGGTACCACTGCTTTCTGAATTAAACTACAAAACAGCAGAGCTGGTAAACACTGCATAACAAAATAACTTCTTGCACTAACACAAGCACTCCCACTTTTTTTTTTCCTAGTACCGAATATTGAACTCATGACATTGTGCTTGCCAGGCAGGTGTTTGTGCCACTGAACTAAACCCCCGGCCCAGTACTCCCACTTTTAAGGAACACTAGAGATACAGATTTTAAAATTATTGTTACTTTAAATAAAATCTGCCTGCATAACAGAAACCGAAGTACAACTAGTAAACGTCCCACTGACCAATAAACTCAGTTGAGTAAGAAAGGAGAAAGATCAGTAGGAACACTGAAAAATTACATTTTCCTGTCTTATGTAAATTAGTCTGGCTTGTCTTAAATGTCTTGATTATTTTTCTTCTTTCTGACAAACCAAAACAAAGACTATAACCTTTAATACCTGTTGGCCTATTTATAACTGTCCATCTCCACCCATTTTTCTAATACAAACATGCATTGATAGCTTATCTCAGTGCACAGGGCAGTCAGCAAAGGGTCAGTGGCTGCTGGAGAGGAGAATGGAAAGCAGGAAATGAGAAGGCATACTTAATTCCCAGATAATCGATCAGCATATTCAGTCAAGCTTGAGCTGAGCTGGGGAAATGCTGCTGCTTTAAAAAGAATGAAAATCAAAGGCATTTGACCAGAGCCACAATCCATTTTAAAATAGGATAATTTTTGTCAAGATTTTCCATCATGTTCAAGCACCAATATCAAAGTGTGTGTGTGTTCACGTCTTTTGCAGTAAGACATTTTTCTTTAAAATCTTTTGCCCCCTATCTTCTCCCAAACACAAGTTTTCACTATTGGGTGTTATTCATTTTGATTCTTTAATTTTTTTAATTTTCAAATATAATTCACACACAATAAAATTAACTCATTTGCAGCCACAATTACTTTTGAGAAATGTTCACAAATCGTGTCACCACAGGTAGGAGGGGCCACTGCCACTCCCACAGAAGACCCCTCTCGGGAATCCTCCGTGCTTTGGCGGCACTCGCATGCTACAGCAGCACGGATCTACACTCCGCCCTGCACTGTGCCACACTGAGAAGCTGAGCTGGAGGAACAGCTCAGGTTGGCAGGGCTTTGGCCTCAGAGAAGGGCAGCTAAGACTTCTAGGCTGAGACCACAGATCGAAGTCAGAATGATGAAAAGTAAGGAAAATAAGTTAACAAAGACCACTTCAAGTTAGTTTTGTTATTCTTTATCCGACTCATTTAAACAGTATTTCTGGACTTCGGTCGAGTATGAGGGGTGGTGCTGGCCAGGGTCTGGGGAAGCAGCTGCCTGGAAGAGAGCAGAGGTGTAAGCAGCGCTGAGGCCCCACACCCACTTCTCCATCTACAGCAGTGAGGAAAAACTCCTGTGTGCCCCTCTTGCTGGCTCTCTCAGTTGCAGCAGGGGAGCTTGCCCGTGAAAACTCCCCAAGATTCTCCTACTCTTTGGCCTCTCTGTTTTGGAGGTGCGAGAGGCCGAACTCCTGGCCTCACACAAGCTGGGCAAAGATTCTACCACCACACTACTCAGACATTCGGTTTCGCCTCATCTACACATACAACTAAAAATAGGCAAGGTGCCCTTTTGAATGTCTTTATATTCTGTATAAAGACACCATATTCGCTTAGTTCTTCTGTCTCACTATGTTGCTCAGGCTGGCGCCTGGCAATCCTCCTGCCTCAGCCTCCTGTACACCTGGAATTATAAAGCACATGCCGCTGAGCCTGACTTTTTGTTGTGCTTCATTTCTTTTTTATGGTGCTGAGGATCAAACTCAGGGCCTATCTCATTCTTCTGAGCTACATTTGCAATCATTTGCACATTTATTTATTTGTTTTTGAGACAGGGTCTCTCATTAAGATGCCCAATTTAGGATACTTCGGCCTCAGATTCCCAGGAATACAGGCATGCCGCCATGCCCAGCTTATCAGTCATTTTAAAGAAACAACATCTGGTTTCATTAATTCTTTTAATGTACTTGAGCTCTTACCTTCCTTCTCTTCCTTCTCTTTGGGTTTATATTCCTTTTTAAATGTCTTAATGTACATAAACTATTAATTTTTTTTTCTTTTTTCTTTTGGAAACAGAATCTTGCTATGTCATTCAGGCAGCCTTAAATTCACTATTTAGCCCATGTTGGTCTCACACTTGTGATGATCCTCCTGCGTGCTGAAATAGCAGAAGTGTACCACCATGCCAGCTGACTACTGATTTTTATTTGAACCAATATTCTTTGTTTTTAGTTTCACATATATTTACATACATATGTTTACAGCTAAAGTTAACTTCTAAGCAAGGTTTTGAATAAATTTCATAATTGTGATGTGCTGTAGTTTCATTAATCATCCACTCTAAAACATCTAACTTTCCACTGTGATCACCTATTTGACTCAGACTACTCAGAGGTATATCACTTTGCTCTGCATCTTTGTGGATATTCCACAAATCTTTTTCCTTTTGATTCCTAGCTTAATATACTTGTGGTCACAGAACATGCTCTAAAATACAGTCATCTCTGGTAAATATCCCATATGCACCTGAAGAATGTACATTTTGGCAGTTGTTGGGTATGCTCTGTTGTATATGATAATCAGTTCAAACTGTATTGTTATTCAATATTGTACATTCTTAATATATAGCATCTATTTGCTTACTCAATCAGTGAAGGAGATGTGCTGAAATCTTTCTAAATATCCATCAGCAATAGAATTAGGATGACTTGTAATATATTTACGTACTCCAGTATCATATGGCAATGAAAGTGAATTGCTACAGCATATGAAAACATGGATGAACTTCACTGAACACCAGCAAATACACGCTGCATAATTCTCTCCACACAGAGTTCAGAAACAAGCAGAATTAGTGGCTGGCAGAGAGTGACGTGCAGCAACTTGTTTCTTGTAAGAGTAGAAGTCAGATAAGTTAAGTTCCCTCCATGAAAATTCACTGAACTAGACATTTACAATTTATACTCTTTCCCAAATATCTATTTCACTCTGACAAAATTTAAAACACAAAACACTGAAGCTAACATACGCACACAGAGAGGTACACGCATAACATGTTTCTAGAAAGGTACAAGAAACAAAGGCTGCCTCCAAGAAGGAAAAGCCTGGAGTAACCTGTTATGCCAGAAAGAAAGTGTTCACAGACCAAGAGGAACATGTGAAAGATACCCCAGAAACTGGCTTGAAAGGATTCCTGCTGGCCGAATATGGGACAATTTGAAAATCAATATATAATGATAGTAATCGGTGATTAACTTCAAAAAAAAATGAGAAATCATGTATCCACACTGATATAAGTAAACAAATAAATTGAACAGTTGCTAAAGAACAGGGTATTTTCATAGTCAACAAAGCACCTTTCCATAACATGCTCACTAATCACAGATAAACAGTGACTTCACACTGCTAAGGCCTGGCAGGCCAGTGGTAATCAGTCATCAAACCAGCTATCAAGAAGGGAGCAAATTGCAATCACACCTGCCTGGCGGGATGCAACAAGAAGGTTCTGAACCTGGAGCTAACAAGGATATAACATCCTACAAAACAGATTCAGACTTCAGCAGTGTCAAGGTCATGAAAATCAGAAAAAGACTGAAGAACTGTTCCAAACTAAATACAGAGATAGGCCCTTTCCCTACAAAAGACACTGGAACAACTGACCAAGTAAATGTGTGAGCAATCTGAATATTAGCAGTAATGTATCAATGTTAATTTTGAGGTCTGAGTGTTGATTTCCAAATTACGTAAGAGTATGCACTTGTTTTTTTTTTTTTTTAAACATATACACTCAAAGATTAGGAGCGATGGGAATTAATTAGCAGTTTTTTCTGAAATAATTCAGGAAAAACGGCTCTTTGTACTGGACTTGTAACTCCTCTGTAGAACCCAGTTACCTAAATAAAAGACTAGGGTGACAGCTGGGTATGGTGGTACACATCTGTGCTCCCAACACTCTAGAAGGCTGAAGCAGGAAGATAATACGTTGAAGCTCAGCTGGGTGACTTAGTGAGACCATGTTCAAACCTCAGGGGAGAGAATTGGAGAAATACATACTAGTGCGAATTATAAAGAACCATAAGCCCATTCACCAGCCACTAGAAACGATGCTGACAATAACCAGGCTGAAAGCTGTGTAGGCAGTAACACGTAATCCTAAGGACAAATTCATGCTGTTGGCAGTTAAAAAATTACTTTCAGGAATGAAGCTGATGATAAAGATGGAATTTCAAAATATTGAGGAGAACTGTTTAATAAATTCTGCTGCGATTATTAGGAAGCCATCTGGGAAAAAATAGACTCGTATCCATAGTTTTTAAGAAAATAATTCTAAATAAATAGGTCAAAGATGGAAAGTGAAAAGGAAAACTATAATGAAAAAGATGCAAATCAGGGTTACACCAACAGGCAAACTTCCAAGTCAGTGACACTCTGCTAGTCAAGTAACAGAAAACTAGATTCTCCTTATTTTTTACAAAAACAAACTGGCACAACTGTTTTATGGAGGGCAAATGGGCAATATCTACCAAAATTACAAATTGTATTTGTCTGTTTCCCAAGCAGTATCACTTCCTGCAATTCATTCTACAAGTATCTTCACGCCAGGTATCGTATTAAATGCCTGTAACCCCAGCTACTTGGGAGGCTAAGGCAGGAGGATCAGAAGTTTGAGCCCAGCCTGGACAACTGAGCAAGACTGACTCAAAATAAAACAGAAAGGGCTGGGTCTGTAGCCCAATGGTAATGTGCCCCTGGGTTCAAGTCTCATATTAATTAATTTAAATAAAGCACGCTTGCACATACACAGAACTGCATAAACCAGTTTACTCACTGCAGTAGCTCAATATCCATTAACAGGGCACTGACTAAATGAGTCACGAAACATCTATAAAATGGAACACCAAGCAGCTGAGTGCTTGGTAAAGAGGGAGAGGGTGAAAAGAAGACAATGTTTTATACACCGGAGGGGCAATCTCCAATACACATTCCTCAGTGCAAGCTGCAGGATCATGTACCTTCCTGTTCGCTGAGTCGTAGAGACGCTCCACATATTGACAAGGATGAGCTGTGTGTGACAAGGCTAAGGAAAGAGAATTTGAGCAAAAAGAAGTCTAAGGATGGGGTCTGACTTGTCAGTATACATTTTAGGACACTGCCACCTGATCTGTAAACGAGCTTTTTAAACGCATGGGCTGCTTTCTTTGTGTCACAGCCTCTGGCCGATCTCTCCACCACCCCCCCTCGCCTTCTGTGCTAGCACGTCTGGGCTTCTCTTTCACACAGCTAGCCTTCCAGTGGGTGACGGACAGGGTCTAACAGAGTCAGAACTTGCACCCGTCACACTGTTAAGAGAATACAAACTCAACAGGAACGAGCCTGTAATTACCATTGTCTGCCAATAGGTTGGTGAATCTTTTACACTTAAAACTGGTATTAAAAAATCTAAAAATATAAAGCAGTTACACAAGTTATCAGCTGCTTGTAAAACAGTCACATACTCTTCCCCCACCACCACCAATTTATGACCTATCTTCTGCACCCAGACCACTTACTTTAAAAACCCAGTAATATGGCCAGGGATTTAGCTCAGTGGCCTAAGCGCCTGCCTGACAAGCATGAGGTTGTGAGTTCGATCCCCAAACCAGTAACACACTGTAAAATATACTAATAAACATATTACATATGTATTAAGTATACGATAGTGCCTTATATACTATGTTATATACTAATAAAAAATAAATGGATGAATTTTAAAATGAACCAAACTTTTAAAATATTCAGTGTTTCTGAATGTAAAGAGGCACAAAGGCTTTAAATATGAAATCCAGAGTCTCACTGAACGTAGAACCTTCCGCTCAAGGCTAACATAAAATAAGCCCTGAAATGAAATACATTACATACATATTATCAAATCCTACTCACACTGTTAATGTACCAATGAGACAGTACATGCACTTAAAAAGGGAGGAGGTCATTAATAAGGCATAATTGAAACCTTCCCTGAAAGAAAGCAATGAGCACTACTTTTTACCATAACATTTTTTGTCTATGTTTGCTATTTGCACAAACTCCTCTTTGATTACAGATTATGTCTTCCCAGGAAGACTATCTGGCAGCAAACTGCTGACAAAGTATTGATGGCAGTGCTCCTCGCACACAGCTGATTAGCATTTCTACTGCGGCAGTGCACACACTGGCCTTATAAATCACGTGCGCTCAGTGCCGTGCACAATAACCCAATAGTTACCTAACAGCTGAGGGTACTACAGATGCACTGAGCTAAGCTTTGAATATATGCTCTGATAATTACATCCCATTAGGGTTTCTACCTTTAAACCTAAAGGCAGGCAACACCGAAACCGAGCGCCATCCACAGGGCCCTCACATTTGCCATGAAATGTCACTTATATTATAGGGTTCACATCCAATTACCGAACACAAGCAGCCAGAACATCCATCACTTCCGTTAAAACAAGCAGAATCCAGCAGCAGGGCCACTGGAAATCATCACACGGTTTAAATGGGTTTCTCACCTGTAAAATATCAAGGGGTCCTCTTTCCCTGAACATCACACTAAGGGGTTTGGCCTTTTAACAAAGAGAGCTTCCCAAGTTGAAAGAAATTCAAAAGACAGGGCATGCAGCAACGCCCAGCTCAGAGCTAGAGACATCTGCCCCTTGTGTTAAAATACAAAATAATGGAAGATCCTTTATATGTAAAATAAATACATATACAAAGGGAGTTTTTTGTCTAGGCTACTAAGAAAGAAGTCCCTGTCCCTAAAGAGTCTAGTTTTGGCAAGTGCCCCAGAGAAATTAGGAAAACCTCCTGACCAGATGTATTAATTTCCCAGTCTTAAGAACAAAGAAAACTTTTTTTTTTTTTTTTGGTGGCACTGGGGATCGAACTCACAACCTCACCCTTGCCAGGCAGGCACTTAGGCTGCTGAGCTAAATCCCCAGCCCAAGAAACCATTCTTAAAGCCCTTGCTTAGAGCTCCAAAATCGAAGCACCATCAAGCACAAAGCTATGCTCCTCTGCCAGTGTCCACGGCTGTTCTTCCTGAGTTAACCAGGCTTAGAGCAAACGAAATCCCACAGACCTACAGAGCGCGCATGCGCTCATACTCTGCATCTCCCACCACCACAAGAGGATCTTAAGACAAGGACCCAGATAACGCCCTCAATCCTTTTTGTTCAGAATCTTTTGTTACTGTCTACAGAAAATTCTGAATCTGACTCATGGCAATTAACACATAATGCAGCCACCATTTATCTACTAACAATATTATCATATCTTATAACTTGAGGGTAGAAATAACTATAGAGGAAATTGTAAGAAATCGTTTTCTAGTTCTGCCATCAATGTTATGTCAGATGGACTAGTGAGAAATGGGGAGAGTTCTAACTGGGAATAAATAATCATTGGGACATAAAATGAAATGATAACCAAGAAGAATTAAACCAATCACACAGAAGAGGGGACAGAGGAATCAACTGCCTAGGGAATTTATAGCCTAATGTCCTTTGCATTTATAAAGAAACCAGTAGGTGGTAACTACACTTCAAATGAGGCTCTAGAACACTGATGGGGAACCGATGGCACATGTACCACAGCAGGCTGCTTCCATCATTGGAAGCTCTAAAAGGTTTGCCATCACTGTTCAAGAACAATAGTTCTTAACCTTTATTAAGATCCCTTTTGCTAAAACAACATAACATTTATTTACTGTCTGTATCTCCACCCAGCATCCTAAGAGAAGTTAAGATCCACAAGGTAAGCAACCCATCAGTTCTGTTCATAATAAACATTTAATTAAAAGAAAGGAAGGAGTGAATTATAATAAAAAACAAAGGTATGATAAAACTACCTTATATAACAAAACATGAAGCTGCACTGGTCTTAGCCTGGCCCTAACCCAGTATATATGATTTGTCTACAAATTAAAGCAAACTCCTTAAGCCACCCACTGACTTATTTAATACCACAGGCGCAAGCAGGAAACTCTTCACTGCCATCTTGTCAATAGGAGCTCCTACAACCCCAAGCAAGTCATGCTAAGGGGAGGGAACACCTAGACAATTCATTAACACATATTAGTTTCGACAAAACTAGTTTTTAATAACCAGTAACTTAAAATGAATCATAATTTCAAATCAATAGTATTGCCAGCGTGGGGGCATACACCTGTAATCACAGCAGGGAGGCCGAGGCAGTAAGATTCTCTGTAAGTTTGAGGTCAGCCTGGGCTACATAGTGAGTTCAGGGGAAGGGTCAGCCTGAACTATAAAGTGAGAGCTTGTCTTGGGGGGGGGGGGGAATCAAACCAATGGCACTCGATTTAAAGTTTTCCTTCAGTTGCATTATGTGTATATCTCTCAATCTACAATGCTACAAACCCAGCGTCAGCAAAAATTCTTTAGTGTAGCAGTACTATGTAAGATCCCCACAAAGAAAAGAGCCACTATCTCTCACTCTATAAAGTAACCTGCTTCTCCTCTTTGTTGTCTTTTCTTAGAAGTGTCACAGAATTTAGTGCATTTTTATTTAGTCCAGTAATGATTTTCCAATGTGCAGTCTATACCTTGATACAATTTTATATCACAGAGATGTGAAAGAGCCACAAATTTGGTAATAAAAGTGAAACATATTTAAAGAAAAATAATACACTGAGGACCCCTACTTTAATGAGGGTTAGTAAAAATTATGTCATATTAAAATCTCATCAAAAAAAGCTTGCAGAGCAAAAATTCTTTTAAAATATGGCTACATTTATCCTGCCCTTTGCCTGAGGGAGGCACAATATGAAACAGTTTCTAAGCTATAGCTTGTGATAAAATCAGCACTGCCATGCAATTTTCTTGTAAATACACCTGAAGAAAGTCTTAAATGGTCTTTCAGTGGTTGTGAAGCCAATGGATGATCCACACAGCAGGAACTCGGAGCTCTTCATGAAAATGAAGTCCTCCCAATTAACACTGAGAAAAATCATACACATACGGTTACCTAAACGCAATACTCAATTTCTCCTTATTAAAAAAACACATTCATAAAATGGACTGTGTAATAAATGAGTAATAATACACTGTTTTTCTTTGCATAAACAAGTGGAGTCTTTTATATAAACATTAACAAAGTAGCTAAGATATTTTAGGGTACATGGGTATCTCAGGGTTGGTATTGCACTGTAAGAACTAGTACTTCTAGATGTGACTACAATAAAAGAAGATAAAGGATATTTTTTAACTAATTAAATATATATGGTAGTGTAGAAGAATATTTCCTTTTGTTTTGGTTTTTGCAGTGCTGGGCTATTGTTATGGATTAAAAACTGATGGTCAACTTAACACCAGCTGAATTAAGTCAGCATGGTGCCGAGTGTAGATGGCCCAACCTGAGGAAAGTTACCAGTATAAAAAGAGACATGGAGGGGAAGAGCGAGGCATTGTGGGTTCTCATAAGTGCTGCTGTTTGGAGCCATTGGTTTTCCTGGAGGAGCTTGTCAGGCTGGCTCCCCAATATGACTTTGGCCATTATCATCAGAGGAACTCGGGACCTTGTGGCTGTGAGTGGCTGCGGTTCACTTTGGGGAGCTCTGGTCCTTATGTTGAGCATCGCTTCCTGGCTCTGAAGGGGAAGATGGTCGCTGTTTAAACTCCAGGAGAAGTTGTCACGCTGGCTTCCCGACATGTACTCAACTGTTCTCATCATGGGAGGAGCGTGGGAGGGACCTCATTGTCGCTGAGGATGGTTGTGGTGCTTTTCAGGGAGCCCTGGTCCTTATTTGAGTGTCACTTTTTGATTCCACTACAGAACCCTCAACCTACGAGCACAGATCCTTCATCCCCCTGGCATAGACTTTCTAGCTTCCAACGCTGGCCTTTGGGCCTTCCCAGAACAGACTTTGGTGTTGTGGACAGATTTCCTGCACTTTCTTGTGTCTAACACTGGGTAACCATCTTAAATAATATTATAAATTCTGTGTCCTGATTGTAGTCTTTCTCTCTGCAACCCCTGACTATAACAGCTATCCCACCGACCACCTTGCCCATGCTAGGCAAGCACTCTGCCACTAATCATCTCACGCATCTAGAAAAACTTCATAAATAACTGAGGTGATTTTAAAAGTTCACAGCATAACCAAACACCCTTTAATCACATTTACCACACAACCAGTACACTATGTGAGTGACTTGTGCACTATGGTAAATCCTGCAAGACAATGGAGCCTTTGATTTCAGTTCTAGTGCATTTCACAATAAAACTGAAATATACATGCAACTAAACTTTGGATTAGATCCCAAAACTGAAATGAATGAAGCAACACTAAAATTTATACTCAGAAAACTATATAAAGTATTTTCTACTCTTCACTGGACTTTTTTTCTCTACACTGAATTTTAAAAATTGAGTTGTAATTTAAATATGAAACAAAACTTTCACACACACTAGTCATTGGTTCGTTTTGTTTTTTGTCTGAGACAGGGTTCTGCTATGCAGGGCAGTTCATTCAATAAATGTAGACACAGTTTAACCTAAGCATTTAAAAAAAAGGAAGAAACACAATTGGAAGTTTTTTAACCAATCCTGAAAACTCGTATTTAAGCACTAATCTGCAAACCCGGTGTGTTCTAGCATCGCTTCTCTTTTTCAGAAATGTATCTGCCCCTTAAATTCATCAGAAGTCTCTACGAGATGCTGGGCTTAAGAGAATCCCCAGGCCCACCCTGCCCGCCCCGCTGTTAAGGAAGTCACTAGTCTAATCTCTTTGGGGAGCCATCCTTTGCTCCCCTCTGAAGCCTACAGGTGGCTGCCTGAGAAGGAACACCTGACACAAAGGGCAACCAAAACTATACTAGGCCGGGACAAAAAGACAAATAATCACTGGGCCAAATCTGTCTGCAACTGGAAACAATGGCAACTAAGTATCATCAGCTAAAATGAAGCTCAGGAGCACAGATGCCAAGAGGCAGAGACTGCCCTTTTGTTTCTCTTTCCCCAACAACATTTTTATGAATCACTTCTAATGATGCACTCATGAGCCAAGTCATCCTGAGAGAGAAGCAGGGACCCAGCGCTTCCCTCGGGAAACCACCCATGTGACAGTCACCAGCATTTTCTTTCACTCACTCACTGCTTGTCTAACCAAGTCCTGTGATAGTCCCAGAATAATTCCCAGGAGGTCTTGGACTCAAAGAGCTTCTATTCTACTATGGAAAGTAAGTAAGAGCAGAACCCACCCCACAACTTGCCCCAATTTCTTTGTCCTAAGAAGCACAGGTGTCTGAGCTCTGTGATCCAGCCAGCTATACATGTTTTCCCTTACAGGCTTGGGCCCAAG
>RJWT010013478.1:0-21739 GCA_004365215.1 Cuniculus paca | reverse complement strand
AAGGGTTTACATCTGGCTATTAGTTGTACTTATTCTGGGCAAAAAGTGGGAAAGAGAAAGGAAGCAATGGGACTGTGAAATAGAACATGCTCAGAAATGACCGGTTCTTTTATTTTAAAAGCATAGAAGTCAAAAGGTTAAATGTTAACTTTTATAAAATTCTCATTGGCTGACACTCAATACTTTTCTGAGCTTAAACATTTTTAGTTTAAAAATAAAGCCTCCAAAGTAGCATTGACTTTTATTTAAAATGGAAAGAAATCTAAGATAAAAATGTCAATTAAATAAATTCATATATAAACAAACCCCTCTGTTCATGCCTAGAGGTGATACAAAATTTTGTGTGCAAGTTCAGAGCAAAGGAGAGGGACTGAGTTCAAATCCTTACTCTGTCCTTACTAGTCACGGGATCTCAGGAAAGTTGTTTAATCTCACTGGGTCATATTTTCCTCATGTGTAATAGACAAAACAACTGTACAAGCCACAAAGGGATTTTTGGAGGATTAAAGTGAGTATATATTACAGAAGAATCTAGAACAGGGTCTGTCATATAGTCAGAGCTCAATGACATACAAAAGCAATTACTGTGCTTTGCTAGAATTTCTTAGACTTTCTTTACAAGATTATTTCTCCTTTTAGTGAAACTACCCTTGATAGACTGATATGGTAATTAATTATGAGAAGAGAAGATTGTACTGACTGTGATCTGCAGTACCAAACCTCACTTTACAGCACAAAATCGTAATGAATTGCAACAGCAAAGTTCCTATTCATTCATTCATTCATTCAACTAATAAGTTAAAAACCTCATTATAATGTCATTTGCTGTGCAGTGTAATTCAGCACAAGGAATCTCTCTTGGGCCCCAGCTAGAGGGACTTAATTACTAGATTACTTACAGGACTTTTCAGCCAAGTAGCATCACCTATAAGGCAAACTTTTAGTATTATAAACAGAGTCCCATAATAATTTTTTAAAGGAAGGTTAATATAAGTTTAGGTGGAGAATATATGACTATTAACAGCATGCAAAAATACAAAAGGCAGAAAATAAATCTGAGTGCTCTGTGACCGGACAAATCATTATTTGTGTATTTTTTATTTTTTTCTATTGTAAGAGTAAGAAGAAAGGCACTGGTTCCCATTTAAATTTTGTATATTTTAAATGTCTATGTTTCAGCATATTTCCTGCTCATCTTTGAAGCTGCAGGTGTCATGACATATGCATTCCCTCCCAGAAGGGAAGGGAGGAAGGAAGATAAGCTGAGTGTCTCGAGATTTTGCTACACTACTGCTACTGAACCTACTTTTGTTCATTGAAAGCCTACTCTTGAAGTTGGCTACAGCAGACTCTGGGCCATCAGTGATAAGCTCTTTCCCCTGAAGGCAGAAAGGAAGACAGCTTCTGTGACCGAGTTCACTTCTACAGCTCTAGCAGTGCTAGTTTCTGTTTTGAAAGTGAAATGCGTATGTTTGATATGTAGATTATGACTGTGTCAGGGCCTATATCAGCATGCATCAAAAAGTACCAACATTCACAGAGGACAATATATTTTACTACCGTAAGCAATTTAGTTTCCCAATTTAAATGGATATTGTATTAGTAAATAGAGGGCACACATCATCAATCCCTTTTCCCCTCTAAGTAGTGAGCATAGATTTTTGCGATCTGATACCTCTTTCCCTTTCTCCCCCCCACCTCTCTCCTTCCACAAATGCACACACATATGCAAATTCATATGGATTAATAAAAGAAAAGCTTATTCATCTATGTCCAAATATAATTGAATAGCTGGGTGACACACTGATTCACAAAGGGAATTTCAGTCTTACTTTATGCTACATAGATACCAATTATGGTATAAAGCTCCATTATTTAAATTTTTGAAATAGTTCTATAAAATTCAGTTTATGAGATCATGAAATTTAATGCAACAACACTTGCTTGCAAAATATAGTATGTAGGCTCTTCATATGAAAAGAAGCTAAAAATGAGTTTTCCTACAACTACAATGTATGGATATATTTTATACACACATACACACAACACTCAAGGTTAAAACTCATCTTTCAAAGAATACTCATCCTATTCTTTCAATATAAAGAGACATTAATTCCAACTTACAGATTTCAAGTTTTGTAGTGAAACTGAATACTTTGTGAAGAAGAAATTAGTTTTCATGTACATATAGAAACTCATATTATTTGTATATGTGTAGGAATATTTCTATATAAAAGGAGTTCAAGTTGTGAGATTGATTGCCTACCTTGTAATAAAAGAAAATTCTATTTCCATTATCAAATTAATATTTTGTAACTACTGACTATCATGCTCTTTTATCTTCTGTCCCAAATAACAATTAACTCTCGGGGTCTATAAAAGAAGAGACAGCCCAGCTTGCTTTGACAGGAAATAATAAATAGATTTCTCATGAAGTTACAAGGTCCCTAGGATGCTATTTGTGAAGAGTAAGTTGTAAACCTTTATTAATTTCAATAAAGCCTGAACAGTTTGAATACAGAGGAAACACAACAATATTTTCCCTTTTAACACATTTACAACAGTTAAGTTGTTAGCACTTTGGCTAGATTGAGAGACAGACATTATACATTTCAAACTCTCAAAAACATCACTTTATTTTATAAGGCTTAATGCTAAATTGAGCTTAGAAAGTAACAGGTTTGGTGTCTATGACAATCATTCAATTTGGTATAAGATGAAATGCTGCTCTTGAAGACAATGAAGAATTTAAAGAAAGATTAGCAATATTAACAGTCATTAGATGTGTAGTTTCCTAAATTTTATCTCCTTTTATGTGCAAAGTTATATGGAATGATTTCATAAACATGCAATATGACCTTTGTGAAGGATACATTTCGATATAGAGTATCCTAGCCTTTGATCATTCTTCTTCACCTGCATATTATTAGCAGAAAGATAACTGAAATTAAATTTGTTAATTTAAAACAACAGAGTGGAAATATCATGGATATATATAAGAGGAAAGCCCAGTCCTGCCAAACTGTTTAGCAATAGCACTTGGCTTTTCCTGTCTGCCTACCAATGGATTTCCTGGAGCATGGACTTCCTGCCTGCCTTCCTAGGGCCTTCTGTCACATCAAACCACTTCTAAACTGAAACTTTCCTACACTGCTTTCCCAAATAGGGATTTTCCCATAAAATTCCTGGACTCTACGGTCATGAAACATAATATAATGCAGTAGGAAATACGTACTCGGGATAATAGAAACAGTATATGAAAGGTGGCATGTATGTGTATATGATGTTATAGCACAAACAATTGCCTACGTAAGGAAAACAAAGGTTGGGTATCATGTGCCATGATATGAGAAAGTAAATCTGAGTATCTGTAAAGGGAAGGGATTTCCAAGATAGCCCTTTGTCCTCCACAGACTTCCCAATGGATAACTGGACTACAAATTTGATATACAATTTAAAAAAGAATTTGCAAAATTACATTAAGGCTCTTGCTGATGATCTTCAATAAGCAAAATAAACACAGAGAAGGAATAAATCTTTCCTCAAAATGTCACAGGTAGGAAGAGTAAAGCTTCAAAAGGCCCTAGGAAATTACAGGGATTTTACAATAGCATGTGATTAGAAATGGAGCAAACTCTAGGTAGTTCTGCAAAATGAAGGAGCTAATGGGAAATGCACCACCTGCTATAGCAGACAGATTTAGAAGGGCACTGCCACAAATGTAAATAGGAAGTTACCTTTGCTTCACCTAGCTTGTGGCATTAACAGAGGACAGAAGCTGAATTAATATCCTATACCCCTCCTGCCAAAAAAAAAAAAAAACAGAAAAAAGCAGGAATGACTATTACTAAAAAGCATATGAGTGGCAAGTGTGAACACTACAAAAGCAGATTAAATATTAATACACAATTGTGAGCCTGGCTTGAGTCATTTTCTTCCAAATGTTTCTTCACTATTCTGAAATTTGGTCTGTCTCTGTCTCTCTCTCTGATGAATTCTGTACTCATAAGAGTTGTCCATCTAGTATGCTTCCTATAACAGGAGTGAAGGTGTGATTGCATTTCTTGATTTTAAGATCACTGAATAAGTGACATTACCTCAAATTCAATTTCACATTCACCTTCTCTTTTGGCCTCCTTCCACCCAGAAAGATCATGTACTATAAAAATGTCATCGGTGTCAGCAAATGAACTAGTGGGCTCCTTATCCTGCCTTATAAACTTCTTGGCAATCGTTACTGCACTACCTATCTATTGCTGCATAACAAATAACCCTAAACTTGAAAAACAAATATGCATTATTTCCCACTTCCTGCTAGTGAGAAATCTGGGAGTGGCTCAGTTGGGTAACTCAGGCTCAGGGTCCTTCAGGAGACTGTAATCAAGCTGTCAGTCAGAGCTGCAAATGTCTGAAACCTTGACTGAAGCTGGAGGATGTGCTCCAAGCCCACTTGTGTGGTTACTGGCTGACTTCTGAGGATCCATTTCTAATTGGACTCACATTGTTGCACGCAGGCTTCCCTCAGGTTCTCACTGTGCAGGTCTCTCCAGAGGTTGCTGAGTTCCCTTATGACAGGGCAGGTAGCTGGTCCTCCTGGCCTCAAGGCTCCCTCAGACAATGGAAACTGACTTCACCCCAGAAATGTATAGCAATTTCAATGATGACTCCAAAAAGATATGTCAGTGTTCTGCACCTCAGAATCTATGAATGAGAACTTCTTTGTTAAAGAATCTTTGTAGATGTAATTAATTTGAAGATCTTAAAATCTTGAGATCATCTTAGTCAATCCTAAATCTACTGAAAAGTCGCCATACAAAGGAAGAAGACAGAGGCACAGGGAAGCCACAACGTGAAGACAAAAGCAAAGATTAAGCGATCATTAAAATTCCTGTGAAGTCCATCAGCTGCAATATAACCTTTATTACTTCCAAAAACTAGACTCTATATATGTGTGTGTGTACATATGTATATGTATACATACACACATATACATATACACGTGTGTGTACATATGAACTAAAATTGAGTATTTGCAGCAAGAAAGAACAAGTGGAAAATCCATGGACTTTCCTTATTTACACATTAGGTAAGGTGATTGTTAAAAAAACTCAGTGGTAGAGTGCTTTCATTGTCTGCAATGATTTTTTCCAGAGAACAGCATGACTCTTAGCCCAAATGTCCTTTCCTTGGGGAGGCCTTCTGTGACCATCAGCCCGTTCCCCCTTGCTCTCACTCTATGGCCATGTTTCACTCTCCTCATAGCCTCACCATTATGCAAGATACTTTGCTCTTACATAATCACCAGCCTATGCTACAACCTAAGATCTAAGAGGACAAGGGCCTTATTTGTCATCTTATAGTCTTCCACTTTCTAGAAAAGCTCTGTGGCTCAGAGTCAACACTCAATAAGAACAGGCTGAATAAGAAAATGAAATATGCCAAGTTATTTTTCTTACAAATAATAATAGAGTCATATATCTCTCTGATGTCTTACAGTATTAAAAAGCGGGTCTGTGTATATTCCTTAATAGACTCTGCTGAGACAGATATTACTTCCCCAGATAATCATGGGTATGGAAACTCATGCTCAGAGGATAAAGAACTTTAGCAACAATTAGAATACCCTAGATTCAGACTTCTCATCAACAATTTTACCTTGATGCTTAATGTTCTAGACACAGAACCAATCTTTTATTCTACGGTGTAGAGCTTGGTTTCATCAATATTTTTTACTGGAAACACCTCTAATCAAATCACAAGGTTGTCTAATACTTAATCTTTAGAACTAGTGATTCATTACTAGGACAATTAATACATTTACAAATTATTCTGTTGCCTACTTTTAAATCAAATCACATGTATTACTGATAGCTCAAGGAACATCTTAACACAAGGAGGAAAATCTTCATTTAACTTAGCACTCACTACTTATTCCAATAAATGTATCCTGCCATCTCCATGCATTAACTGCTGTGGCCCCGAGATTAACCTTTCTGGTTTGCTTGTTTCTGACCTTAAAGCATCCTACATTACTCAAAGCCACTCTGATGGCTCTAATTTACGCGAACACCTTCACACATTCATCTTTTAAATCCTGAAAATGATTATCCCCGCACAACAGTGGCTCTCTTTTTAATCTTAGCTGATAACTCTGATTAAACACATCCAAAGGCTGATTACCCCCACTGCGGTTAATGCCAGTGTCGCTGCTAACTACTTATTTCACAGTGGGAATTGCCTTCAAGAGCCCATTTACATTATTACCCAGAATTGATTTACATTGCTATTTCCTATTGATCACATAGGAAAAGAAGGTATAGACATTGTCCTCTGCAGCTCAGTGGAGATGGTAAATAATATACAAGCAAAGCACAGCTATTATTCTACACAGCTAGTAACACAACAGCATAAATACCAGCTGCTTTAGACATGTAGATACATTTTAAAGACATGATTTAGTATTAGAAGAGTTATTTTATCATGAAAGCATGGATTCTATGCTACCAGAATGGGTCCAAAAGAAATAAAATAATCAATGTGTAGGATACATGTGTGACATTGAGCACATTTTTACCCTGTGCTTTCTTATTTGGTTGGAATTTTTGAGCAAGGAACATGTTTGGTGATGAGATAACAGATGCTAAAAGCAGTAGCAGTACTGGCTCTGGTTCTGAGGAACCAGACAGCCCTAACCTGAGTTTTGTTTTGGCTGGTTTCCTTTCAGTGGAACCTAATGACAAGGGAGAGGAGGAGACAAAGATAATGTCATTATTCCTCCAGTAAATATGTATCAAGAGCCAACTCTTGCATGGGATTTAATGTCAGATGCCAAGGATCCCCCAGGATGAATGAGACTGCTGTGACTTCTGTCCTCTTTACAACATTATTCTGTCTGAGAAAATAGGCAGTAAACAAACATAAAAATATAGACCTTATCTCTATCCATGAAAACACCATAAAGAAAATGAGGAGCATCCCGGTGTTCTCTTAAGTCTGTGACCCTAATGGATGCAGGACAAGGAATTGCTGTTCAGGTTGCCCCACTCTCTCCAGCAATAGCCCTCACATGTGAGCCTGCAGAGTTACTTGGAGAATTTGTTAAACCAGAGTTTTTGACTCAGTCACTCTTGGGGCTGGGGGAGGCTGATTTGAGCATTCTGGCTGTAACAAACTCCCAGGAGGTACTGACACTGCTGTTGCTGCAGCTGTAGGTTTTACAAACTTTCTGCCCTCCCTACCTCTGCAATCATCATTAAGATCACTAAGGTGATACGATACATGAAACAGCTCAATATGAATGAAAGGTGTGGTAATTATGAGGCACGGATTCAAACAGACTTTTTCTAAAGCACTTCAAGAAAACAAACCAGTCACTGTTGATTTTAACAAGAACAATCCCATCCTCCTTTTCTGGAGGAAAGATGATTTTATGTTCTTCAAAAGCCACTTTTTTCTTCATGTGATAGAAGTCATTTAATTATGGTAGGGTTCATGAGAGCCCTCAGGTCTCCATCAA
The DNA here is from genome assembly GCA_004365215.1 of Cuniculus paca. Taxonomy (NCBI): domain Eukaryota; kingdom Metazoa; phylum Chordata; class Mammalia; order Rodentia; family Cuniculidae; genus Cuniculus; species Cuniculus paca. Next base: position 14,223 of record RJWT010013478.1, on the reverse strand, counting down.
GGCTGGCAGAGGTGGACTCCTAGCAGCAGCATGCCCACTCACTGCTTTCACAATCAGACACCTGCTGGCAGAGCCCACGACGTCCGAAATCAGGTCACCCTTCACAGAGAACTAACTCAGAATCACCTTGCGAGTTACCCACTCCAGAAATGAAATTTCCTCAGGCCTGCAGGCTCCCTCTCAGCACATTAGCTAAGCCCACTGGAGAAAGCCAGAAGTAAAGATTTATCTCCTGATACTCTGCTGTTTCAAACTAATTCTCCCTTCAGAGACTTGACTTACTTCCTGGTTCTGGCCCCTACTGAGAAAAATGACCATTTTTTTGTTTTGTTTTGTTTTTTTCCAAGAATTATTTTTCAAGGTGACCTAATTATTTGAAAGATCAGGAGAGTTTCACATCACCTTCCTAAGAGGATTTTTTCTTGAAGCCACAGAAGTATGGACTCTTCTCCAAAACAGATGGCAGGAACTTTAGTCCTACTTTTGTCAATTACGATCTGACTAAATCACATACATTTAATAAAATTCAATCAATATTTGAGCTTTGAACCTTTCCTTTTTCCTTTATTATATAATTGTTGTAGACCAGGAGTTGGCAAATTTATTCTAGAAAGGGCAGACAGTAAATGTTTCAGTCTTGTGACAATATAATCCCTGTACCAAATACTCAGTTCAGTAACATGAATAAAAGCATAAACAATATGTAAACAAGTGTGCATGGTTGTGCTCTAATAAAACTCTATTTGTTTACTTACAAAAACAGGTAGCAGATCTGGCTAATATTTGCCATGACTATCTCCCTGGGTCAGGGGTGCTTGGCCATTGCCACATCTCTACTATGGATTTAGTTTGTTATGGAAGCAGCAGACTTAACCTGTCTGTACCTAAATTTCCCTTTGTGGTAGAAGAAAATGTCATTATTTGTCATATCACTTCTTCACAGGTATTTCAAAAAGACTGATAAGCAAGTGTTTAAAAATACTATATTTGCATGCACAAGGTTGTGAGTTCGATCCCCAGTGCCAAAAAAAAGTACTATGTTTTCTTGATGAAGGCAACAAAGGAAGTACTAATTTTTATCAACAGTACCTTTTAAGCCTTCTTTCATCTGATTATTATTGCACCTGGGAATAAAATAAGGATTCTAATCCATACCACTCATTCAAACATGTTATGTTACTGTCTCTCACCTAGAGTTTTCCTTCAAATGATTAATGAAAAACTGTGAGTTGGATGCTAATACTACCCTTTGATGCTTTTAAAAGATTAAGTGGAAGGAATAAAAGAAATAGACTCCACCATTTTGTATATACAGCTTTTCTTTTCATTTCCTTTATGACTATACAGCCCTAAGGCCTAAAAGTGGAGAATACTAAAGAAATAGAATACACACATGAGCTATATTGAAAATCAAAGTTAATAAAGTATCTTTTTTTTTTTCCTCACTAGGAGAAACTCTACTAAGAGTAAATTTCTCAGGATACTTTGGAACTGGATATACGGTAAAAGTGTTATTTTAGAAGATAGTATATAACTGACACAAATTTCATCATTTCTTATGGCTCCTAGGATAAACTTTCTTTTACACTACACCTAACACCATTATTAACCAGTCCACTGCTTTTAACAACTAATTCAAATGATAGGTATTTCTGTAGTACCCATTATATATAAGGGACTCTATCAGAGATGGAGAACATTTGCATACATAATACTAAGATGTACTGTGAAAAGTTTCTCAGTGTGTTAACTTGCAGTATTATGGAATCTGAAGAAAAAGAAGTCACTTTTGGTGATGAGGACTTGTTTTGTGGCAAAAGGGATACTTGAACAGAGTCTAGAAGATAGAAGGAAAGAATCAAAGAAAGAGCTTTCTAGATAGTCCCAAATATATATTTCATGAACAGACATACAGGACCACTTTGAGCAATTCATATCATACAAAAGGTGGTAAGTAGTTCCAGGTATGGCAGTACATCAGAGAAGGCCCAGAGCAATCAGACTACAAGGCTATGTTTAAGGGAAAAGTCATCAAAGAACTTTAAAAGGATTAAAGTTAGTTTTAATTTACTTAAAAAATATCTTTCAAGGCTCTATTTGTGTTGGACTTTCTTACAAACTGTACAGATACAGCAATAAGGGAAGAAGACATATCCTAAAAATCTCTACCCTTATTGTGTTACAGAGAGACTGACCACAAACAAAAGACATAAATAACAGAGTATAAATAAAGCAGAGAATCAACTACATACAGGTTGGTTAAGATGATACCTGAGATCATATTAGAACAAGGGAGCAAACGATATGAGTATCTGGAAGAAGGAATGCTAGTGCAGAAATATTGAGGATCAGCAAAGCAGCTTGTGTGAGTGAGAGAGAACAGAAGCAGACAATGTTAGAAAGGAAAAGGTCACATCATGTAGAGCCTCGTAGGCGAGTGTAAGGACTCTGGATAAAGGTCTGCTAACCATACTAGGACTGTACACAAGGGACTGCAGGATAGAAAGTACTAGAAGTAGAAGCTATAGTTAAAAAGCTATTTTGCAGGAGAAAAGATTCTAAAATAATTCATTCATATGATCCTTCATTCATTTACGTTCATTTGGTACATAGTTAGGAGACACTATGCTAAACACTGACACTAGGACTGTGACTGAGAAAGACAAATCTCAGTTGCATGATGCTGATCATTATTCTGGTGGAATGCTGATTGCATAAATTGAAGCATCCCACATATTGACAAGCTTCTAAAAAGCTACAGAAGTTGAGAGTTTATTACGAATCCAAAAATATCTCAAACTGTAGAAGAGAGGAGCCTCCCAAACTCACTTACATAAGTAGGCCTTTGTCTACTTTCTATTTCTTTAGCAATAACTTTTAATGAAAGAATAATGAAATATCCTTATCACTTAATATTTCTTTTGAGAAAAATCATGGGATATATTTACATCAAAAATATTCAAATTATTCTAAATGGAAGAAAAAACTGAGTATCTGGGACTTATCACTCCACCAATCATAATAAGTCACAGAACAAAGATTATAAATATAAGTTATTCAAATACAACCACTTCTGAGTAGATTGATTTATCAAGCATAAAAGAAATAAAGATCAATCCAAAATGACCAAGTTTGTCTCTGACCAAGACAATAGCATTTTCTAAACAAATTGCTGATGCATGAAGATATTATCACTTGTGGCTGGATGACTAGCTTTAGTACCCCTATAATGATAAACCTGCTGTCTCAGAGGACAGATAGGAACCAGTCTTTGCTGTCAAACTGTCATAGAATTATTAAATATAGAGGGGAAAAATAATCCAAACAGTATGTAATGAGCTTCCTTTTCATTTTCTTACTACAAAAGCACATCTGTGAATTGTTAATAACTCTGAAATGGATGAATCAAATTGATGAGAAAGGAACACATCTCTCAAGGATAGGAAAAAGGAAAATGAACACATACAATGTTTATAAAACACAATTTAAAATATAAGAGTTTATTAAAGTACTGTGAAATACTGCAAAATGACATACAAAGGTAAGCTATTACTGTTCATTTTATTCATTTCCTTTATGCTTTTAATATCAATTAATAATCTTTTAAAATATACAATATAGAAATACCAAGATGACTTTTCTCAATCTTTAGGTCTTTCATAAGGTGGTAATGCCATGCTAGTCTGCTAATTTCTATTTTACCAGTTAAGTTTTTATTAAGCATGTCCTGTGGGCTGCATTACTGCAGAATATGTCTCAGGCTTTGGTATTTCAGCTCATCTTTGCCACAACGCATGCAGTCAGTGGGGTCCTGAGAGGTGATGGAAGATGAGGAAAAAACTAGACACATACTAAAAGGAAAGGTGGGACCACGTAGGACCTGACCTCTCTGATGGAGAGGCAGCTACAACCCAGCACGGTCTGCATCTTCATTTATACACTGTAAAATGAGGGAAAGTGCACGACGGGGCTGAAAGTGCAAGGTCTCAGTGTTTTGCTGAGAACACTGAAAATGAAACATCCTCAGAGCTCTCGGTGCCGTAGTCAACAGGGAGGAGCACCAAGGCCTGACACCTGCTGGACTGGCCTTGCTCTAGTCCCAACAACGTGTTCACATGGCTCGCCTCTGGCACTCCATGTTCTCGGGGCTGGCCTTGCTCTAGCCCTGGATGTGTGGTCAAGTCCTGCAGATTGACTTTCCACTTCTACAGTTCTTGTCCCACAAGTGAGTTTTTCACTTGTTCCAGTATCCACAAAAATATCCCAAATAAGTTTAAAGATGTGACCAATCACAGGACTTTCTCAAACTCGAATGCTAGATTATTGATTTTTGTACCTCAGTGCCTAGTATTGTGTAAGTCTTCCATAACCCTGAAATAAGATGAATAACATTCAAAGGAAGCAGAATGATGTATTCTGAAAGATGTCAGATGGCAACAAGTGCACCAAAAAAATTATCGCATTGCCAACTCATACAATAGAGCTATCTTTTTATATGAGTTATCCGTATTTAGAAAGCTCAGAGTTGGAAAATTTGGATTTGTGTTTTAATAATAAGAAAGTGGTGGCACATGCCTGTAATCCCAGCACTTGGGAGGCTGAGGGAGGAGGATCATTGCGAATTCAAGACCAGCCTGGGCTACAAAGTGAGCTCAAGGCCAGCCCAAATTGCACAGCAAGACCCTGTCTCAAAAAAAAGACACCCCCCCCCAAAAAAAGCATTGGTTAATAACTTGGTTTAAGGATAGATGCCGATCTGAAAACAGTCAATAATCTGCTCATTCTCAAAGTGTGTAGGTTAGTTGTAGTATAAAGACAGCATAGTGTTAGGAAAAGGATCAACATTTGTTCAGCATGAGGCTATATAATCCTGGAGAGGGAAATCGCCTTTAACATGCAGATCATGAGCTCTGGGAGGCGGAGGGAGAACAGCTGTAAACACCACTGTCCACACAGGGTTTATTTGACATAAGTATATATTCTGAGAAGCACTGATATGCCATTTAGCACAAGATTTGATTCTTTCACTACTTTGTTAAAAACACTAACAAAACAAGGAAATATGAGAAGTTATCAAAGGGTATATTAAATAGTATATAGTTGACATTTTCACTAGCAACTTCCTACAAGCTATATAGAATGAAGTATTATATTTATAAAAATGTTATTTTAACATGTCATTCTTTACTAAAAACCTACAAATTTAAACATACTTTGCAAGTAACCTTTAGAATAATGCTATCTCTCCATTCACACATAGCCATGGAAAATTCAGTCTAAAACAACCTGTCTATACAGAATTTGAACAGTATCTTATTTGTTTAAAAATTTTAATCATTTTTTGTCTGTTACTTTAAAAAGCAGCTTCATTTTTACATAAAGTGTATTCACTGTGCTGGGCCGTATCCTAAAAATCAGGTGAATGGAATAATCAATAAACTGGTGTCTCAATTTATGGGTCAACGCATGTATTAATGGAACAATGAAACCCCTGCTTCCACCCTGAGACCCTTGAAGATTATGTGATTAAAATAGCTGCAGCTTTAATCAGTTTCTTTCTTAGTAGTTTTCATTCTATACCACCCATGCTAGTTGGCTAAATGACTAAGCAACAAGGTCAATCAAATGCAATGCTTCTCTCTATTCAAATATAATGGAAATTTTGACCATTCCGCATTCAAAGAGCAAATACATTCTCACAGTGACAACCACATTCCACTGGCTTTTCCTGAGAGCAAAGTGTGACAGATGCCTTGGCTGTAATTGCCAATCAGCCTTTACATGGCAGCTGAAAATACAGTACATCACTTTGATCTCCTTTGCTCTAAACGCATCCACAATCAAGAAACCTGAACAAGGAATAAGAAATTGGCATCATTTCCAGAAGCTGTCACTTGCAGCACTTAAATACTGTAATGTATATTTTGCTCATTTTCATTTCCATGTTTCAGAGACATTCTGTTAAAGACATGAACAAAAAATCAACTAGTTTTATATACACACACATACACACACAACCTGAATGTAAGCACATTTAATTAAACATCACCACCATCATTTCTTTTTCTAATTTTGCACTCAAGGAGTTAAACAGGTAAGAGTTCTCGTATGAGTTTATAAGTGTTCCAAAAATTGTGCTCACGTTTTGCAGGCAGGTCGTAGCCACAGGTGATCTTTGCATGTCCAGTCTCACAGCCATTCAGGTTACGGCATTCCGCCAGCAAACAGGGCCCAGCTGCCCTGTGAATGCAGCCATCCACTAGGAGAGAGAGAGATAAGTTAGCCTATACTTGACCTTTTGGAAATGTATGTAAAACTCAAGATGGGAAGAGAAAAGGAACTTAGTTCCTGCTGGACATTTACAGCTCCATGGAAGAAAACCCATGGTGCAAATCGTGTGTGTGTCTGGTTTCTGTGGTAAGCAGGAGTAGAATCATGATAGAAGTGATTGCTGGCAAATGTTAAACAAATTCTCTTTGGTTGAGGGAGTTCCAGATATGTTGCATTTTCCATTTTCACTGCTGTAAACACTCCTCCTACACCCAATTTCATATTATAAACTCAATGTCACTAAACATAGGGCTAGGAAGAAATGCTAAAAACAGTCTCTCCTGAGCTGTTAACTGTTAGCGCTAACACAGCACAAGTTTTAGAAGAAAAGAGGCTTGCAGGAAAGAAAGGCACTCTGGAACATTTGCACTCACCTCAAAAGAGAGTCTCCAAAATTAAAGCTACCCAAATAAAAACCAAATCTCTTCACAATTTCCCCCCACAGAAGCACAACAGAAACAGGATCACGTCTCTGCAGGATATCTGGCCAGGTGCTGGATAACGCACAAGGGTAAATTAGGTCTCCACAAACACCCAGAAGACCACTCCCACTCACTTGGCACAGACTGAAACAGAACTGCCACAGCTCATCCTACTCTACTAAATTAGTAGATTTCGGCCTTCGACTGCCTCAGGTGCCATCAGTTCTCTGGCTTCGCATTTGGACTCCCTTCACATTGACCTTTCATAGTGAAAACCACCTTTGAAAACTGAAGTCTAATGTCACTAGAAATTAGAAATGTCTGTGACTGTATTTGGGGTGCACGTGCAAGTGTAGGGCTAAAACACCACATGCACATAAAGTAGGAAACTGAGAATTTGGGTATTTGATTATCATTGAATAGGGCCCATGGACAGAAAAGAAATGAAACATTGCAAACCAAGGGAATGAGAAAGAAGAGAGTAATAGTAATTTGGACTGTGAAAACAGGCCAGATTTTAGAGGTCTGAGTACTTCCCCCTCCATCCCTGGTCCATAACAACATGCAACTGATTATTGCCTTTAATTATTATTATTTACAGCAGAAGTTCAATGTTGGACAAGTCATTGGTCCTGAGGGAAATATAACTTCTCTAATGTTTAAGTTGGTTTCTGTTGCCATCGAGTGGCTTGGGCTTACCACTTTGGCCAAGCAAAGCTAGGGAACCAAGCTTATCTGGGCTTTACTATGTCATGTGCATACCTATAAAGCTTGTAAATCAAAATGAATTTACTCCCAACTTCTCTGATGTGCAGTGTTTCACAGAACCTAGGTTTAAATCCAGGCTCTTTATTGGCCATGTGATGTTATGAGCTCCAGTTTCCTAATAAACCAGAGTCACTAAAAGTACCACCACACATAGTGGTGCATGGAATTTGAGTAACATTGTACAGGGGGGGCATCTGGCATATTGTCTAATCTAATGTTATGTGTTGTATTGATGATTGCTTTAAATATCCTAACAAAATTTTGAAAATGGGAAATATAAAGAAGCAACAATATGAAAACTATCATTTACTCTATTACCCAGAGAACTATTCAACACTCTGATGAGCATTCTCATTGTTTGTGCACACATACATTCAAAATAGATTTTTTCATACAAGCAAAGATTGAAAAAAATATTTAATTCTTACAATCAACAACTTTATTTTTAAAAATTTATTATAGGATATGCTTTGAGGCCATAATACTTAGTGAAATAAATGAGACACACTGTCTTGGTTACTTTTCTCTCATTGTTGAGACAAAATACCTGATGCCCAAAGTGAAACAACTGTATTTCTTACAGTTTTTGGAGGTTTCAGTCCATACTCAGATGGCTCCAAGGCAGGGTGGCATGGCTGAGGGACAGCCATTCACGGTGGCTGCAAGTGACAAGAACAAAAGGGAAAAAAAAATATGTCTTCCCTCCATTATATTGTACGCCGGCTCTGCCTCTAGGCAGGTGCAGCACTCACACTGCCAATCCCAGTGCCAGACAAGGAACCAATCACAAATGCTAGATTCAGCCACCTCCATGACTGCATGAGGCTTGGGGAGCCACCTAGCCACAAACCATAACACACACACACACACACACACTTAAATATCATATAGTTTCTCTTGTATGAAAAACTCAAAGTAAAAGTAATCTAAAGAGCAAAATAAAAGATAGATGATAGGATTTAGGGAGGTAGACCTTTTGCAAGAAGGAGATCTAGAGATGGAGGAAGAGAAGGAAGGGGAGGAAGTAGACATAAAAATTTGCGATGTGATACATACATGTGCAAAATTTCCAGGATGAATGCATTTATTTTGTGTCCAAACATGTACTAATAAAATTATTATATTAAATTATTATCATACATGTAAAAGATATATGTATAAGAAAGTCACTGTTGACTATAACAGTGAAAACTTGAAATTACTCAAGTGTTCACCAATAGGAAACTTGGTAGTAAATAAAAACTTATGCATAGCAGAGATTAGTATGAGTCAGTTATTAAAAAAAATAGACCAACCGTATAGGTAAACAGACTCCTAAACATGAGAAGATTTATAAGTGAAAATGCCAGATTTAGAAGAGTATATAATTATCACAATTTTAGTTATAGTCATGTACACATATATGTATGTATACATATGTATGTACTGGAAAGATATATACTGTTGATTGTGGGATTATGGCATGAGAAGAAGAGTTGAGACTTAGAAACAATTTATGTCTTAATTTTTCTGAATTTTAGGAAAAAGTTTCAAAAAAGTAGTTTTATGAATAGTTTTTCTAAGTAAAGTGATAATTACTTAGTTTGAAATGGATAACTAAAATATGACTTGCTAGTGCACTTAATTATATACTGTCAGATATTGTCTGTATTGTTTAGATTGCAGCCTAATTCTTAAAATCTTTATGGTTATAACATTATTGCTGACTATGCTAGGGCAATGAGTGTCTAGCTGAAGAGATATTTAACAATAATGACTACAGTTTACATGTATTGAATACAGCTATGTGGCAGGCAGTATATTGAGAACCACTTTTTAAGGTAAACACTAAGTTTATCATCTTTATTTTATGAGTGTTTTGATGTTAGTAACTTGTTTACATTCACAAAGAATCAGCAATGTGATCGAAAACCCAGATTTACCTGATGCAGCAACCATGTTCTACCATTATCATTCACTTCCTGGGGTCTCAAATCCACGTCTTATGTGAGTTCTAAATTGAACTTATTAAGCCACTATGCTAAAGTTTTACTTATGACTTGTACTTGCAATCAATAATTTTACTTAATATATGCTTGCAATTGATAGTAATTACAGTCATCGAGGGGGAATTGGTACACACACATGGCACAGATGTTAAGTGTACAGTTTTGAAGCATTTTAACAAATGTGTGTGCTCATGTTGCTGTGATGTCTGTAAAGATACTAAACATTTCAACCCAGAAAAGTTTTCTCGTGTCCTTTTCATCCAAGTTCTTTTCTCACCACCCAGAGAGAGCCCTTATTTTGATTTCAATGACCATTGCTAAATTTTAGATGTTATGTAACTTTAAACTTCAGCCAGAGGGCCTATTGTCTTTTACTCATCATTTCCTTTAAAATCATCTTTGTTGCATGTATTAGGACATTGTTCCTTTTATTTTCATTAACATTTCCACTGTTGACCATACCATAAGATTATTTACAGTTTTAATTATTAAAAATAAATCTGCATACTGTACAAATCTTTTTGTGGCTATGTTTTCATTTCCTTGGGCCAATAGTCATGAATGAAATTTCTGGGTAGATATTGTATATATTTTACCTTATAAAGAACTAGCATGGCTTTCCCAATTGATTTTACCAGTTTATACACACCCCCAGCAATGCTAGAGTGTTCAAATTTGGCATTCCCTTAGTTTGGTCAGCCTTTTTAATGTTAATAATTCTGATAGCAATAAAGGATTAATTTACATTTCTCTGATAAGTAATAGTGTTAAGTATCTTGCCAAGGGGTTATTGGCCATTCATCTATTTCTTCTTCATGTCTTTTACTCATTTTTATTATCTTGTTATTACTGAACTGTGTTAAATCTGCTATTAATTTCACCCATTTTTTATTTTCAAATTTTTTTGGTTCTTGAAATTTCTTTTTTTTTTTTACTGTTTTGATATTATTTTTAACGTTTCCCATCTCCTCAGTCGTTTTATGTATCTTGTCATGCAATTTCCTTAACAGATTCTGTATGATGATTTTAAAGTCTATATCTGTCAATTCTAATATCCAGATTGCCACTAGGTCTGCTTATATTGACCCATTTGTTCACTTAACTCTGGGTCACATTTTCTTGTTTCTTTGCAAGTCTAGTAACTGCTGATAGCCTACTGTAAATTATGAATAATACATTGTAGGAGCTTTACATTCTATCATCTTCCTCCACACAGCATTGAAGTTTGCTCTAGCAAGCAGGTAAATTACTATTCAATAATATGGAAGCTATATTAAGATTGGTCTATTTCAGCTGTTTTTCCTAATACTAGAATGTATTCTTTGGACCTAAAGAATGGTTATTCTGGGGTATCAGTTGAAAAACCAAAGGTGTTAGGCAAGCCCCAGTAACCTGGGAGGGGAATGATTAAAATTCCAAAACCTATGTACCTGCAGTAGGAAGCTGCTGAGTTCACCATTCAGTTCTTTTAGCCTTGTACCTTTTATTTTTTTCTTCTTGAACTTCTTGTACTCTTTCCCTATCCCTGTTTAGTTCAAGCCTCTACTAAGGATTAAAAAGATATTTATTTGTAGCTTTTGGGTCTCCTCTCTCTGACTCCTTTCTAGGGTTCCCTCTGAAATTTCTAGTCATGACACCCTTGTACTTAGTCTTGATTTTTCACACCAATAAAACTGCTTGACTCTTATTAGCCACTTGCCCATGTGAAGTAGGGAGGCCCCTCAAGGTCAAAGCCGTTTTGTCTCTTAAATGTAGTTCTCACCAGTGTGTTCTCTTCTTTCAAAAGCTGAATCATCATTAGTTTAATTGTGCCTTTAGTTGCTCCCTAGTATCAAAAAAGTTTCTGCTATTGCTTATATTTTGTCAGGAATTTATAATTACTATGGGAAGTAATTCTAATGCAAGGTACTTTTCCATGGTCAGAAGCTGACACTATACACACAGCAGGCTGCTTGTTATCAATGAAAGTTCTAAAAGGTTCGCCATCACCGCTATATACCATATCTTTGAAAAGCTAAAACATGATCTCATGTTATTTTAGAACTATATTTGTGCCCTTGGGGAAAAAAAGTGTGTGTGATTAAAGGAAATATTAATATAAATTATATCAATTCTTGTGTATACCTCTGAAAGAAAAAATTAATATCCCTACATGTGCAAAGTTAGCATGAGTTAAAATTCTCTAATATATTGTCACTTCTGTTGTTAAACTTTCTCAAATCAAGATTTGGAACTCACAGATTCAGAAAACTCACCCACTTCTTTCCACTCTAGTTCGGTCTGCTGGAAAACTTTCTCTTTAGAACAAAGCAATAGATTAACTTTTACTATGTAAAACCATGAAGATTATGTGACATTTCTGAGAGCAGTCTGCCTTCAATAATACATTGACTTTTGTTATACATCATAAATGGTAATTTTCATTCAACATGATCATTGCTATTTTTTAAACTTTTAAACAACATACTCAAAATTTATTACTGGAAGGAACATATTATCTTAGCTAAGTTCATTCCCCTAGGTTTGTCTTGAGTCCTTCATCAGGCTAGAATCTGAAGACTGAGTGAACACCTCAAACCACTCCTACTCATTCAACTAAGTGTTCCTACTTTTTGGTAATTGAAGCCAGACTAATCGAAGATAAACGCTGAGGACTTTCTAGAAACTGCCTGTGGCATGATCAGCTAATCCTGCAGTGAGTACTGAGGTCAGTCACGCACAGGACTGCTCTTCATCAAGGATAAAGGGAGTGTAGCCATGGTGCCAGCTATATATCAGGCTTGCTACACAACTGACATGTCTGTCATTTGCCATCCTGACAGTGCTGCCTAACTGCTCACAGGTAGATGGTTAACTAAGGAAAGGGCCTTCACTCCCAGACACATCATTCCTCCAATTATCTGGCAAGCACTCAACTCAGAGGACTCCATCCTATAAATCGGGGGAATCTCCAACATGCTCCCTTACAGTATAGCTTACAGAATTATACTGTCTGAGGGCAGAGTAGAAAGACAGGCTTTGATTGTGCTTGGGGAGATTGCTTTTCATTTTTGTCAATATTACCTCAGAGGATAGATTTTTGAGAATGTTATTATATGGTAGTCTTCTCCTACTATTTAAATATATAAAATAAAGACAAAGAAATGGAACATAATACCATATCAAATTTTTTTGATCTTAGATTCATTAAAATATATGAACTCCTATGTTCCATTTTGTGGCATTCCTCACACATAAAGTTCCCAATTTTATAGATAAATGGACAACTTGATTCTAAAAATAGGAGAGGAAAAGCAAACCACAAGCCCTTAATAGGAATCATCAGGTACTATGGACAGTGAATGTAAGAGCTAGCAATACTTACACACACATACACACACAACTTCTAAATATGAGTTTTGAATGATTAGGAAAAACACTAAAAGAACCATTTAGTGAAATTCGGTTAGTTTAGAAATTGGCTCGGTGAGGCCTCTTCCTTGTCTTACAAAGACAATTTTCTAAACAATTTTTAGCAAGGGGGATTTTGAAGGTCTTAGATTTGCACATAGTCATTTAATCATCTTTTGTAAATAAAAGACAGTAACTTAATCTAAAAGCAGTCGCACAAATCATATTAGCTGGTAAAGTAAAAGGCTTCTCTTATTGAATATACCTCTCAGAAGCCCAAGAGAATATAGCAGGCTTCTTTTGCAGTCAAATCAACATAAATTTATTAAACAACTACCTTGCACAAAGCATTCTGCAAGAAGCTATGAGAAAATCAAATAATAGTAACAACAGCTATAATAACATCCCATCTTTCATGTTATATACAGTAATCATGAAATGGGCATGAGACACTTCTTGGTAAATGGCCTCCAAAGTAAGGACACAAGATATCCATACAGGGATGGAAAAATAAATTCAAAGTTGTGTTCATACTAATGATTTTTATCACTATAGGTTAACTTTTCAATAAGATATTTAGCATATAGTTTGATAGCAGAGTTCATATATGAGTACACCTATGCATAGATTAGTACGTATTACAAAAGTTTTACTGAAATAGATGCAGAAATGAAAAACATTTGGAGTTAACGGACTTGGTGATTTAAAGGGCTCTGGAATCAAATTGCTATTCTCTGTCTCTCATGAGTCTCTATAGTTATACAATAGGTACAACATTAGAACCTACTTCGTGGGTTCTTATGAGAACTGAATGAAGAACATTTGTACATTACTTACCTTATACAGCACCTGAATAAGCAGTCAAGCAATATTCAAGTACTAGTTCTCTTATAAAAATTGCAGGAACTATTTCTTCTTTACTATCCATGCTTTTAATAATGTGACTCCATAGCGCTTCTCATCAAGAGATGGAATCTCTTTCCCCACCCAACTCTAAACTGATCTTATAACTAGTTTTGGTCAAGAGAACAAAGTCATACAGAAGGACAAACTTGAGACATCTATAGGTAAATGGAGACCATATATTTTTTTATTTTAAAGAAAATAGAACAAAACAAAACAAAGCAAAACAAAACAGAATAGAGTCAAACACAACATAGCATTTCAGAACAGAACACTGCAAGCAATACAGGTCTTCAAAACATAACAACAGGAGATTAATAATGGTTACCCTAGTGTGGAGACCATATTCTTAAGTGAAATAAATCGAACACACACATGTAAATATAACATTGTTTCTCTGGTGTGAGAAATCAAAAAAGTGT
>RJWT010013477.1:0-21739 GCA_004365215.1 Cuniculus paca | reverse complement strand
CTCAGTGTGTGTTGTGGGCTGAATATTTGTATTCCCTCATAGTATGTGTTGAAATCCTAGCCCAGACTGTGATACTATTAGGAAATAGGGCCTTCGAGAGGTGAATAGGGTGGAGTCCTCAAGAATGGGATTATTGCCATTGTACAAGGGACCCAGTAGAGCTTTCTTGGCATCTTTGTGCAGTGTGAGAATGCAAGAAGACAGCAGCAGTCTGCAACCCAGAACTCAACCATGCTGGCATCCAGATCTTGGGTTTTCACACACTAGAACTGTGAGAAGTAAACTCCTACTGTGTATAAGCCACACTGTCTGTGATACATTGTTACAGTAGCCTGAACAGACTAAGACCATCTTCTCTAACAAACACTTGAAAATGTGGAAACAGCTTTGGAACTGGGTAATAAGTAGATGTTAGAAGAGCTTGTTTGGAGGCACATGGGAGAAAATATCTAGATTGCCATGAATGGAATTTTAAATGTGATCCTAAAACAATGTGTAGAAACACTTTTGTTGGATTGGTATCCCAAGCTAGGAAAAGAACAGGAACTAATATTATTGAGCACTTACTATGTGTGAGATGTTGTACTCAACATTTGCATAGATTATCTCTCATCCAAGCAAGAAGATCAACTGCATGGTGAAAGGTAGACATCTCAGCCTGTAAATTTATCTCTCAAACTTCAGAAAAATTTCATGTAACAAACTGTGTATCACTTGTTTATTACCTTCCACCATCTTCTTTCCTATGGAGTAGAGATTGTTATAGCTCGTGTTTAGATGTCCCCCAAAGCCTCATGGGCTCATAAGTGAGGCTTTTCAGAGGTGACTGTATCTGGAGTTTGTGAAGCTCGGATCAAGGTTTGTGATTACTAAATTAGTGCACTGATTGGTTTGGCATAGTTATGGGTAAGATTAAGGTGTGAGTACTCCCTGCCCTAAGGGGTGGGGGGTAGCTTGGATAAGTTATAAGGGACAGAAAGAGGCTCCCTTGCTGCCTCCCATTTGTTGCCTTCTGCTTGCCCCGTTTTGCCATGAACTGTTTCTCCTCTGTGGTGCTCTTCTGCCCTGTGCCACCCTGCCTTGGAGCCAGCCTACTATGAACTGAAACCTCTACAAACTGTGAACCAAATAAAACTTTCCTCTTCTAGCTTTGGGTGTCGGGTATTTTGTCTCAGCAACAAGAAAAGTAACCAATACAAAGATCTTTCTTTTTTTTTTTCCTACCTCTGTATTCCTAGCAAAAAATCAGTGCTGAGGAGCCAGAGTAGACATTCAAAAATATCTAATGATCAGAGAGTTCAACCTCAACATTTTCTTTTCCTATCCCTGCCAATTCTATCCTAGTGGTCTTGCAATGAATCCCTGAGAACAAAATGACCATTTTAAACATTTGCACGTGAAGTTCACATTCTTCTTTGTTGTAAATAAAACTCAAGCCTTTCTCCCCAGTGACCAGCTTCACAGGTGTACATCCTGAGAACCAGAAACATCTGGGTGAAGAGGGAGGAAAAAACCCTGCAGTGTTCCAACCCCACAAACTGCATTTTAAAAGACAAACTGAGAGAAAACTTCAGGAACAGCCAAAGCCTTTTGCAAAAATAACTCCCTTGTGGAATGATGGAAAAATTTGGAACCAAGGTTTCCCTAGGGCTGAAAGTGTTACTGGCCTCCAGGACTGAACCAATATCGCTGCTCCAGAGAGTGGAGGTTCCAAACTCGGCGCCTGCCAAGGCCAGAGTTCCTCCTCCCCGAGTCTGAAGAGAAACCAGATAGAAATTAAACCTACTGAGGAGGAGAGGTGCAGTGGAAAGTACATGTGGCTACGACAAAGGCTAGTCATTTCTATTTATTTTTGAATACCAGACTGCCCTTTTTTTGGCGTTCCTGACATTCTTGCATAATACTGTTTCAGTAACTAGTGTACGGGTATGATACCAACTGTGCACTCTTTTCTTCAATAAACAGGACAGATGAGGGACAAGATCACTTGAAAATATGTTGTTGTTTTTTTTTAACTTGTAGCACCAAGTAATAAGCTTGTTTGTTTCAAGATATCCAGCTAAATAAATAGAAAAAAAAATCTAAATATTCCTGAAACTTTAGCCTGGGAAACAGCTGCGTTTTAAGAGTGTTTTCTCCTCTTACGTATGAGTCTTTTACCTCTTTTCCAGTTACATCATGAAAGGAAACCAGAAAGCAGTTATTTCTCCTTTCCTGGCCCAGGTTTGTTTTTCAGACAGTCTCTGCAATGGCAACACCAAGGTCAGCAGTGATTTAGTTCTAAGTGCCAGATGCTTTCCCCTTGCCAAAGAGATAAAGGGTGAGGATAAAGGAACATCTGGTTTTCTGGCTCCAACACTTTGTGGAAGGAGGAAAGATTCTTTGATTTTTATCCCCTTTAAATTCATCTCTTATCTCCCTAACATTCCCCTCATCTAAAGCTCACATTCAACTGGTGTTCTGTGTTCATCATAGACCATTCGTGTGAAACATGAAATACAGTCATTCCTTCATTTAAGAAGCATTTGTTGAGCTCCTACTTTGTGCCATGGACTGTTCCAGAGTCTGGGTTTAAAGCCACAAGTAAGACAAAGTTTCTTTCCAAAAGGCTCCTAAAATCTAAGAATGAAAGGGCAATTAAAGTGTAATGGATGTTATACTGCAGGCAAACCCATGGTAGCATGACAGAAGGGGAAGGCCACATCTAACTCTGTTACACAGAGGCCATAAAGGGCTACATGACAGAAGCGGCAAATTAGTCAACTTGCAAAGACAGAAAGAACAGGTAAAAGCATGTGTAAAAGTCCAGAGGCAAGACACAAGAACCAACCCTGCAGAACTAGGAATTGTTCCATGTAGTTGAAGGATAAATTGGGAGTGCTGGTGGCAAAACACAGGCTGGGACAGAGCAGACCATGAAACAGAACAGAGAAGGTCCTGAGAGCAAGAGAAGGTCAATGAAGAATTTAGGCAGGAGTAAGGCAAGGGGCATGATGAGAAGTTCGGCAGGGTCACTCTGGACTGAATGTGAAGACTGGAATCCAAGAGGCATGTTGTAAGGCTATGTGGTGATTTGAAGAGAGAAAGCGACCCAAACTTAGCTACACAGTGACAGTGTGAGTAGAGGTGAGCCCTCAGCAGACAAACATTTGAGGAGGCAGACTTTTCAGGAGCTGGTTCTGAGTGCACATGGGTCAGACCAGGGGAGGAGTCGGGAAGAGGCCTAGGAGAGGGTTTAGAGGGGAAAGTAAGAGAAGCATTCCTTGTGTCTCAGTTGAGTAGAGCTGTCTGTAGAGTGTCCAGGTTTTAACAGACAGGAGGTTGTTGGAAATACTAGTCTGACGCTCAGGAGAGCCACTGGGCCAATGGCATGGTTTCAAGGGTCGTGGCAGGTAAGTGTCCATTGTATCCACAGAAATGAGTGAGCTCACATAGGAAGTGTGCGTCATGGGAGAAGAGGACCATGGTCAGAGTCTGGAGGACGCTGAGTTATACCAAAGAGCAGAAGAAAGGTTGTCTAAAAAAGAAGACTGAGGAAGAGTGGCAGAGATGGAGGAAAACTAGGTGACCATGGCTTAACAGAAGGCAAAGTAAAGAGAGCACTGCTTGCAGACAAGAACAGAGACCAGTGTCAAATGCTAAAAGATTAAGTCAAGTAAGATATGTAGAGTTCACTAGACTTAGCATGAGTATGGTAGGAGTTATGACCCAGATGAAAGCAGTTGCTGCAGACAGGTGCAAGAAAAGGCAGACTGTAGTCAGTCAAAAGGAAAGGGAGGTGAGGACACCACAGAGAATGTGAATAGTTACTTCAAGAACTTGGTCTGTGAGGAAAAGGAGAGAAATTGAAGAAAGGAATGAAGTGTAGGAGGGAAGGGAAGGGTCGGAGGAAGGAGAGTTCTTTTTTGTTAGGATGAAAGACACTTGAGGACATTGAAATGGGAAGAACCTAGTGAAAATGCTGGAATATAGAAAAGAGATCGTTGTTGGAGGGAAGTTCCCAGAGACCCAAAATGATGAGCACAGAGACACAGGGAGAATCTAATACAAGAGGAAGGTAGCACAGAAATAGGGAACAGGAAATTGTATGTATTCTCATCTGGGTCTTCCATTTTCCTGTGATGCAGCAGCCAAGGTCACCTGAAGGTAAGGATGAGATGTAAGTGCAAATAGATGAAGCAGATGGCTTGAGGTCAGTGTAGGAAAAGCTTGTGATAGATGTTGTGGAGGCTGCCATGATGAACGGCAAGAAATGAAACAGGAGCTGTAGGCAGTGTTGATAGGTGATAAGAGTGTGAGTTTAGAGTACAGTGTACTCTTCCAGAAAGTCAAGTGGTTTTCTCTAGCTGTATTTTCCAGACCAACACATGAAGAAGGTGGACACTTGTGGGTAGAAAATTTTGCCTGAAAGCACTTTGTTTTGTTTTGTTTTGCTTTGAGACAGGGTCTCGCTGTGTGGTGCAAGCTGGCCTCAAACTTAAAGCAATTCTCCTGCCTCAGCCTCTTGAGTGTTGGGATTACAGGTGTGCATCACCACAGCCAGCTCTTACTTGAAAGTTCTGATAGAAAAACAATTTGAGAAAGCTATCGAGGATCACCAAGTTCAGGAACAAACCAGGCATCAGAGAAATGCAGAACAAGTTCAGAGAAAGGCATAGGATGGGGAATTTCTCTAAAAAAAAAAAAAAAAGAGAAAGAGAAAAAATGCAGACAGTCAGAAGAAGAAGAGCAGTGCGAACTTGGATTGAAGAAAAAGGATCCCAGAACAGAGGGAAAATGGGAGGAAATGGTCTCAAGAGACTCAAACTTTGGCCAGTGACCAGGGAGGGCCACAGGATAAAGAATATATAGATATACCCAAAACAAAGTCCAGTGTTCACCTTGCAGTTAGGAAAACTCTGGCCTCTGAAGGTGTAAGCCAAGCTTTCCTCTGATTGTCTTGTTTAAGGGAATCCTGGCCCATTCTATAGGCCCAAGAGCACCAGCCTGTTCCTGTGACTCTTCTGTTGGAAAGTCTATGCCTCCAGGGTCTAGAGCACTTGAGTTTCTCTGGAAAGAGCAAGCCTACATGTGGTTTAAGGGTGCCTTGTTTCTCTCCCTTATTTATATAACCTATTTGTGAACCCTGTGAGGTAAATAGTATTACATCCCATTCATAGAGTGAGGAGTAAGGTGGGTTATCAAATGGACAGGTGGATCCAGCCATTGGATTAGTAAAGCACACTTCTGAGTGTATCTAGGTGAGTCTAGGAGGTGTGACCTTGAGTTCTCCATCTGGTTCCTCATCTTTTCCTCACTGGCACTGTTTCCAAGTTCTGTTTCCCAGAATTCATGAACTAAGCAACTTTACTCTGCATGACTTAGCACTATGATGTCTCTGCCTTGGAACCAGCAGACCATGAACTGAATCCTCTGAAACCATGAACTCAATAAACCTCTCCTTGTTTCAATTGTTTGTATCAGGTATTTGGTCCCAGAAACAGGAAAACTGACTAATACACACAGACACAATTAGTTTCATAACTTGCTCCAGGCTGTTAGCAAACAAAAGGTAGAGAGGAACTAAGTGTATACTTCTTCACTCCAAGTTCAGTACTCTACAGCCCTCCATCCATAGAACTGTCAATCCCTCAGTTACCTCAAACCCCCTGAGAGATGACAGTGCAACAGTTTTAATATTTTTGAAAACAATAAACTGATATATTTTTTATTTAGGTTAATGCTCAAAATCTAGCTTCTCCTGACTGATGTGCCAGATAAGGCAAGTTGGGATGAATATCACCTATCTTGGAAATTGTTTGGGGGCACTTTGATTGTCAGTGACTAAAGTCCTACTGGCATTTAGTAGGTGAATTTCAGGGACATTAAATGTCTAACAATGCCTAGGACAGTTCTGCCCAACAAAGAATTGTTCTGCCCAAATGTAAGTTCAGTTCCTAGTAAGGAACACTGGTAGAACAATGCAGTAGATGGTCTCCAAGGTGACTCCTGAAATCCTCATATCCAGGAATTTACACTCTTGTGGAGTCCTCCTACAGTGTACAAAGGTTGATCTGGTTGACCAGTAGGATTTACCGGTTATGATGAGTCACACGCAAGATAGTTTATAAAAGATTGTACCTTCTGTCTTAGCCACTGTCTCTCTTTTGCCCATCACTCGACATGGGGGACACCATGTTATAAGCAACACTGTAAAAAGTTGCTGAGGAGCTGAAGCACCCTTCCAACAGTCATGTGTGTGAGCTTCCGAATGAATTCCCAAGGCCCAGTCACATCTTCAGAAATGAGTCCTGGACAGTGGTTTGATAGCAGCCTGAGGAGAGACTCTTAGCCACCTAAGTTCCTCCTGGGTTCCTGACCCTCAGACATTTGGGAGATTAGAAATGTTTTAAGTTGCTAACTTTTGGGGGCAATTCCTTTATAGCATTAGATGGTTAGTATAAATAGTCAAGCCGTGGCTTAGCTTAATGTATCTGTCCTTATCTATCTGTCTCTTCATCTTAGGTCACAGCAATGCTAGTCCTGATAGCAGGCTTTGTAGACTCAGTCCGTGGAGATCTAATATGTGTCACGGGAACCATAACAGGATGTGACACAGCAGAAATTTGTGCCTACCTAAGCAGAAAGGAGAAGCAGGAGCTTTTTGGGGAAGAGACAAAGAAGATAAGGGAAAGAGAAGAAAAGGAAACATTCAGATATTTAGATCCTAGCTTCTGCCTATGGGGCCACTGGAAATGGTGGTATGGTTTGTTTGTTGTGTACTTGTATACTTGGCCAAAGAGTCAAGAGGAGAGGGACAGCCAGGCTACCTTCCAGCCACCAAGGTTTGCAGCCTGGCCCCAGGTTCCATCTTCCTGAGAGGTTTTACTTTCTAATTCTCATAACAGATCTATCTCAGTTTCCCAGAGCTTCTATAACAAAGTAGCACAAATTGGTGGCTTAAAACAAGAGAAATTTATTCTTCTACAGTGCTGGAAGATAAAAATCTAAAATCTAGGTATCAGTAAGACCATGCTCCTCTGAGACTCTCGGTGGAATCTTTCTTTGCCTCTTCCTAGTCTGATAATGGTCATCCACCCTTGGCATTCCTTGACTTGAATCTGCAACCACTCTAATTCCCATTGTAGCAGAGTTCTATCCCTCTGTGTCTCTGTTTTATTACAGCCATCTTCCATTTTCTTGTAAGGACAGCAGTCATATTAGATTAAGAGACCAATCTACTCTAGCAACACCTCATATTAACTAATTAACGTCTACAGTGGCACTAATTCCAAATAACATCATCTCACTTTATCTTAAAGGCAAGAAAATAGTCTTTATTAAACAAGTCAGCAGATTCGCAACAGATTTCAAGATTTTCAAAATGCTTTTCATGCTGGTACCAGGGATCAAACTCATGACCTCGCGCCTGCCAGGCAGGCACTTGTGCCCTTGAGCTAAATCTCCTGCCCTTCATACTAACTCTTTAGAGATAAAAAGAAGTGCTATAGTGGGCCAAAGAGCAACAAAAGAAAAATAAATAAATTTATGAATGTACAAAAATTCACAAAGACACCCCCCCCCAAAGAGAGAAAGGCTATCTCTCTTTTATTGTAATCTATTCACAGCAAGGTGATAGAAAACACAGGACTTGGAATCACAATATAAAAGTGTGAAATCCATTTCTGCCCTTTTTTACCTTGGTGATCTTGTAGGAGTTATTGAACTTCTCTAAATCTTAGCTTTCTCATCCACAAGATGGAAATTATAACATTAAAACTATGTGCATCACAGAGTTTCTGTAAGAGTTCAGTGAAAAATATAACACACTACTTGTAAGGTTCGAAACCACCACTAATACTGCACAGAAAGTCATATAGTGCTGCAGAACTCACAGATAAAGCACAAAATAATTCTTCCACAGTAAAACAAAAGCTTCAGAGAATGCAATTCCTAGACCCAACATCCAAATGGTGCACAAATTAGCAACCAACAGCTGCTCCCAGTTAACAAGTTAATACCAATGACTGTGTTTTCACTAGCAAAGTCCTGCAGCAGACTCCAACACCTAAGGGACAGATGACAAGAGAGAATACAGACCAGACCCCAGCAGCTGAGACTTATCAATGGTACCTTCACAAGAAGAAACTGAAGAGTGATAACAAAAGTTCCTTGATGAGAAGGAACTGAAGAGTGGTAACAGAAGTTTGGTTGCAAAACCCTATTACTTTCAGACCTATTACTTTCAGTGCAATCCATGGACCAGCCAGCGGCATCACTGGAGAGAAACTTGTTGGAAATGCGACATGGCAGGCTCTGCCTCAGACACAGTGATCCAGAGTCTGCATTTTCACAGCAGCCCCAGGCAAATCATGTGCACATCACGCTTATAGAAGCTCTCTTCCCAGGTCGACTGAACAGAGGCACGGAATTATATGTTGCTCTTGACATGCGTTGTGCAGTGTTCTTGGACTTTGAGATATTAATATGTGTACAGATCTCATCCAGGCACACTCTACTTAGTCACTAGCATCACGATCCTGATGCCCAGATGAGCAGAAACAGATGAGCAGCATCCTTGGGAATGCGAATCTCTCTGGGTCACAGCATGCTGCATGCTACAAGAGCACCTGTTAAGTTCCCTAGTAAGAATCCAGTACTTGTGTATTGAACAGTCACCCAACAATCAGCTGTTGTACATCTACCATGCAGAGCTTTACTCCTAAAGAATTACTGTAACCAAACCTGGAAAAAAATCTTCTTTTGACTTCAACTTGGCAAAAAAATCAGGATCTACACATATCTGAAAAGCTTTTAAATCAAGAAAATTTAAAGAATTTTATTTTCAAAATATTCACAGAAAAATGAAATTTTCATAGGAAAAATATTAGATATCATAAAATATCCACTTGAAGTATACTTTCTGGTTAGTTCATTCACATGAACTAACTGCAGCCTGGGATAAAGAAAGGAAGAAAACAACACAAAATAAGGAAGACTAAAACATGGGTCCTGGTAAGGTCAAAGAAAGCAGAAGGATAAAGCTCTGAGAGATAAGCAGAGGTAATCTGTGAAGCAGTTATACGTGAGGTATTAGGCAAGTCAGAGTTGTTTCTGCCACATCCAAGTGTTCAGATGAGTCCACATCAGTTCATTTGAGCTCATGGTAAGAGATCACTTTCCTTTGTAAAATTCTGTAACAGATAGCCATCTATGGATCTTCCATTCTGTCAAATACAGCTGACTCTAAAATGGAGGGGGCTGCAGCAGCCTTTCTGTGCTTAGAGGTACTTGAGTACAGTATGATTTCTAATTATAGGAAGAAGACTCATTAATTATAGACAAGGACAGTTTGTGGGTTTCTATATTTACTGGGCCCCATGAAATTTGCTGTAAGAACCTTGCCATCTAACCATCAGTCATTGCAGAAATGATATAATCAAACCAGATATGTATGCTAAACCTCTGGACTAGTAGTCATCTATTCTTTTCAAAAAGATATTCAATAAGGCAAGCGACATCTCCACAAGTCAATATAAAATTAACAACTTAGGAATTCATTGAGAACCTAAAATTTATTTTAACAGATGTCTTGGTTACTTTTCTCATTCCTGACACAAAACACTAGATACCCAAAAGTTGCAAAAGGGAAGGTTTATTTTAGCTCACCGTTTGTAGAGGTTTCAGTCCATAGTCGGCTGTCTCCGAAGCAGGGAGGCATGGCAGAAGGGTATAGCAGAGGAGAAACAGTTCATGGTGTGGCAGGCAGAAGGCACCAAGCAGCATTAGAAGCAACTGCAGCAAGCCTCCTTTTCCCTTTTATCCCATCCAGGCTACAAACCTTCTGGGTGGTGACACCACACCCAGGTTGGGCCTTCCCATTGTCCACATTCAAACCTATGCTAATGCCAGTCAGTGGACTAATATAGTACCACACACCCTTAATCCCAGTTACTGACTCTAGATCCAGTCAGTTCCAAAAATCTCCACCTGTGAGAGGATGAGACTTTGGGAGAACATCTAGATACAAGCTATAACACAAGAGGACCACATCAAATTGTGTGGAGAACAGTGGGATTCAGTGGTTTTATTTATAAACGTGAAAAAAAATCTTACTTTTCTTTTTTTAATCTTTAAGGTAGAAATTCTGATGGGCTTGAATATTATATTCTCAAGGCTTACTTTATTCAGAGGATGAAGTGACAGAAGATTGGAATGTTGCCTCAATCACATCCAGCTTACCATGCATGCGTTCTAACAGCAGTGGGCAAGAAGCAAAGAGACTGGAAAATTCACAAATATATAGCAATTTGAGATTTCCCATGGAAGTTATTTTAGAAATGCCAAGTATCTTGTTTATGTTAAACCAAGAACTGAAATGTTGATTGCCACGTTTACCACCACAGAGAAAACACAGACTGAAAGGCTTTCACATTTTTGACAAAATAAGCAAAAAGGGTACAGTCATTAATCTTGCTGAAGCTCTGTAATATAAAATTATTTAGGTGGCTGTGAAAGGAAATAAAATATGCTATAGAAAACAGAAAACATAGCTTTTAGAGAGATCGCCTGCTTTTTAAAAAATGAGTCTGTTATTCTACAATAATGACATAAAAGCTAAAGTGTTATTTCCTAGTCTTTATTACATTTTAGCTGCCACTGAAACTAAAGTAATGGAAAAGTTATATTTGTATGTGTAAAGTAACTATAAATTATCCATTCATCACAAAACATTTTATCCCTTATCTATTTAGTTATAACTGTAGCCTTGCTCTCTTACATTTTAGATAACAGGATGTGTATTAATAAAAATTCCATTTAAGTAAATTTTTTTTTTTTTTGCTTAGTCTTGGTCTTATTCTGGCCTTTATTTTTTAGTCCTAAACTGGGCAAAAGGCATGTGTCTCAGTAACATAAATTTTCTTTCCCAAAATTAGTAGGCATGATAAATAACTAAGTAAGGATTTTTATAATTCTTTGGCATTGTCACTCAGTAAAAGTTTTGTGTAATACACCAGCAGAATCTAGATAGATTAATGAAATATTAAATAACATGTTTGGATCTAATTTTGCTTTTGAAAATTATATATATATGCATATATATATTACTCATGTGTGCTATTTAATTTCTACTAGATTGTAAACTCCCTGTGGGTAGGGATGGCGTCTATCTTGTTTACTTTTTTATTCCATGAACATAACATAGATCCTAATATTTAGTAAGCAGGTGCTATATCTACTTAATCATCAAATAATATTTATTGAATACCTACTATGTGTGAGGCACAGTTTGTAGATACTGGAAAGACAGAACTTAAAAATGAAAGAAAAAGTTTCTGCTCTCATGGTGCTATAGTCTAGTAGGGAATAATGAGTAAATGAACAATCAAAAATGCATAGTATGTATTTTGAGAAAAAATAAAGGTAAGTAAGCAAAGGACAATGGTGAGTGTGAAATACAGTGAGACACAGCGTGGTAGTAGGAGTAATTACATTCCCCTTAGGATGAGGTCCTCATTCCTCAGCTACTATGAATGTTATCTGCCAAGGGCTCACGGTTGAGTCCTCTCCAGAACTCGCTCTAGGAAGGAGAGAGCTGTCACCACCAAGGTTTTCCTCCTTGCTGAAGGCAGCCTACATCCAATAACTGGTCCATCCTGTGCTACAATTCTCTCATTACAACTGAGGCAACTCTGAGGGTCAGCTCAGGTCCTGTTGTAATCACATCAACATCAACATTGCATCTCAAGGCCGATTCCCTGATCTTCTTCTGTCACTGATGTTGATCCAAAACATGCTCTCTGATAAGTCTCCTGAAGCAAGTATCAGTCTCTGGGTAAGCAAGGGTGTGATCGACATTTGGATTGTATTCTAAGTAGGATATACGATTCCAGAGTTCAAAGAAGAAGGGGAGCTGAATTTGGGAGTGAATTTGGGAATCATGATAGTCAAAACCTGAATCACTCAGGGAGTAAAGAGAATAAAAGAGGTCTAAGAGTGTGTTTTGGAACCCTCTGATATTTGGAACTCAGAAAGAAAAATAGATGAGGATTTTAAGAAGCAGCCATTAAGGTAGCAGAACCAAGGAATACTGTCCCAGTAACTAAGAAGAAAAAGTGCTCCGAGGAGGGAAGGAACTGGTTCAAATGCTGTGGACAAGTCAAGTCGTTGAAAGCTGAGATCTATGATTAAATTTGGTAGAACGCAGATCACTGGTGACCTGAGAAGTAAGGGTGGAAGGATGAGGAAAAGAGTATTAATTGTTTGGATGAATATAGTTCATTTGATGTGACAAGGTTTTTTAAATGCCTGCTAGCAAGATCTAGCTGTATTTCTTCCATGTTTGAGAAGCTTGTTAATCTCTCTTTCCTGTGTCTAAAACAATCCTTGGCACATATGTATGTCTAATTAATATTTTTGAATGAATGAATTACATGGTGCCATTAGAAGAACACAAGTATCACTGACCTAACAGTATTGAATTTTAAACAGGAAAAGAAGGCTGGGCACAGTGGCGCATGCTTGTAATCCCAGCACTTGGGAGGCTTAGGCAGGAGGATTGCCAAGAGTTCAAGGCCAACCTAGGGGTACATAGTGAGTTCAAGGCTGGTCTGAACTATACAGCAAGACCCTGTCTCAGAATACACACACACACACACACACACACATACACACACACACACACAGAGGAAAAGAGAGTGCAATTATCTTCTGTAATTAAATTGCCTCTTTTTATAACCCAGCTAGCTATCTGTGGCCCAAGAAGATTACCACAGTTGAGCCGGAACCAAAACTCAAATCTGTGAAGTTGACTTCTTCGTTTTATCTGCAACATCTTGGTATACAAATCATTTGCTTTATATAATTATGAGCCTAAAAATCACCTTTGCTTCAAAGTAGGGAAAAAATGAAAAACTTTTCATGATAGTAAAATAGGTATTAACCTATATTAAGTTACATGAAACCCGATTAAAATTTTTACCTTTGTGTGTATGTGTGTGTGCGCGCGTGTGTGTGTGTCTGGGGCTTGACCCCTTGTGCCTGCTACACAAGTGCTCTACCACTGAGCAGAGCACTTGCCCCTAGAATTTTCATTTTTAATTATGTTTTCATTGATAAAATAA
Organism: Cuniculus paca; assembly: GCA_004365215.1. Taxonomy (NCBI): domain Eukaryota; kingdom Metazoa; phylum Chordata; class Mammalia; order Rodentia; family Cuniculidae; genus Cuniculus; species Cuniculus paca. The sequence continues at coordinate 8,636 of RJWT010013477.1, read as the reverse complement.
AAAGTTGGGATTGTGTAGAGTTTTGACATTACTTCAAAAGTTACTCTGAAGTAGAATAGCACAGAATCTAGGTTCTATTCTCATTTCAAGCACAAAGTTAACTTGCTTAATTTTTTCAGTTAAATCTTTAATAGAACAACAAACTTTAAAGTTCTTTCATGTATATGGTGTATTTTTTTCCTTTTGGCACTGGGGATCATACATAGGATTTTGTGCATGCTAAACACAAGCCTTAGCAATGAGCTACACCCCAGCTTATGCTGATTTTCTTGAAAAATGATTTTAGACAATGCAATTTGAACTGAGATAAATTTATGTTGTGTTAGTCACTTGTACTCAAAAGGGTCTATTTTATTTTCAAAGAATCTAAGTATTTAACATCAAAAACCAGACAGTAAAGAGTCTAGTGTTGTGGTTTCCTAATTTATTTTATAGAGACAGATTTTTAAATGTCATACTAAGAAAAATACAACTTGTGGGTAATATCACTGAGGCCAGCCTTTGGCAGAAACTTCAAAACACAACTGTCAAGAGCAGAAAAATAGAGACTAGATTAGTAATTTTATTCTGATGAGTTTCACTAATCGATACACTGATGCAGATGCCAAAATCAAAAGTGTAATTTACTTGTCTCATTAACTAATTTTTTTCTGGCAGTATCAGATAGCCTAAGAAAAAAACAAAAAATGTCACAGTATTCAGCTTGGTCATGGGGAAAATCAGCAAGCATGAAGTAAGCCTCTTTATTTTTAGTCTACACAAGCCAAGTTAAAGAGAAAGGAAGCCATTCTGTAGATCATTCAGTGCACAAAACCTGCTATGCAACAAAAACATATTTTTTAAAATAATCCAGTATACTTCAAGTATATTTGAGTATATTTTAAATAATAAAAAGATTCATTTTTAACCCATTGCAAGAATGGATTTAAGGAAAAATCATCAAGGAATATAAAACTCGTAAGACAAAAGATAACTGGGAGCCGGGCTTGGTGGCTCACGCCTGTAATCCCAGCACTTGGGAGCCTGAGATAGGCGGATCGTTGTGAGTTCGAGACCAGCCTGGGCTACAAAGTGAGCTCAAGGCCGGCCTGAACGGCATAGTGAGACCCTGTCTCAAAAACAGGGCTGGGGATTTAGCTCAGTGGTCTAAGTGCCTGCCCGGCAAGCGCGAGGTCATGAGTTCAATCCCCAGTGCCGCAAAAAAAAAAAAAAAAAAAAGGTAATTGGGGAGCAGGATATTCATGTGGTTTTCCAGAAGTACTCCATACGTTTCTTATTAATTACAAAGGAAAATGATAATAGTGGAAAGATGGGGCTGGGGATGTGGTTCGGTGGTAGAGTTCTTGACTTGCATGCACAAGGCTCTGGATTCGATCCCCAGCACCACAGGAAAAAAAAAAGAGAGATAATGGAAAGATGCAGTAGAGACCCATACACACATACACACACACATACACACATGCACGCTCACAAATATATAAATGTAAATACCATAAATAACCTTTTTTAAATTTCCACACTACTCTGGAACTTGGTTTTTATATGTAGCAATACCTGGTAGAATTTTCAAATCAAATGGTATATCTGTAACCCCCATCACTTAGCCATTTAAATGACTAGACAACTATTTCATGGTTATGGACACGTGATTTTTTTTTTTTTTGTGTGGCACTGGGGATCAAACTCACAACCTCGCGCTCACCAGGGAGACGTTTAGGCCACTGAGCTAAATCCCCGACCTCTGTCTCTTTGAGACAGGGTCTCATGTTGCCATTCAGGCTGGCCTTGAGCTCACTTTGTAGCCCAGGCTGGTTTCAAACTTGTAACAATTCTCCTGTCTCAGCCTCCTGAGTGCTGGGATTACAGGTGTGCGCCATCAGGCCTGGCATGACTTGTTCATTTATATACTTCGTTGATGCACATGTGCTTTCTTTCCCTATGTCCCCTCTATTGTCCCCTCTATGTACAATGCCATAAAATAATAATTCCTCCTTGAGACCATAATGTAAAGTGAAATAAAGCAGGCACAAAAAGTTAAATATCTATCACATGGTTTCTCTTATATGAGAAATTCAAAGTATAAATAATGTAAAGAGCAAAGTAAAGATAGAGGATAGGAAACAGAGAGGTAGACATTTTGCAGATGGGAAAGGAGCTGAGGATGGAGAGAAGGTGATAGAGGAGACGGGAGGGGAAAGTAAAAGGACTAAGATGTAATACGTATATGTATCAACTCCGCATGATGAATGCATTCATTATATATCCCAAACATTAATTTTAAAATTAATTAAAAACATAAAAATAAAATAAGCATCCCTGTACATACAACATACATGCACTTAATTTCAGTGAAATTAATACCTAAGAGTAGGCAAAATGTGTATATATCTATTATATTAATACACATTACAAGGTTGCCTTTTACATGAGGTGATTATAGTTCAGTTTCCATATGAAATGTATGAGATTATTCTTCTTCCCTTATCTTATTCCCACCAATTATTGCATTGCAATTTTCCCACTTTGATGGAACAGAAAATGATACTTAATGGTCCTTTAATTTGCATTCCTTCATCATGCATCAGTTTATACAATTAAAAATATATTTTCATCAGTCTTTGCTTTTTTTTTATATTTTTCTAGTTAATCATTTGTCATTTCCATGTTAATGTCTAAGATTAACTTGTAAGAAATATTTGGTCATCTGCTGAAAATTTTCTTCATATAAATATATATGTTCACATTTATATATAGAAGCATGACTTAAGAATTTTTAGTTAAGATGCCTTCCATACTCATAAAGAAAAATATTTTAGTTTTTTTTTATAAATTATTTACATTTCTTATGGAGAAAAGGTTCTGACGTCCAATGGTGCTTTTATTCTTTGATTTGATTGGTTTAAGTCCCTTCCCTACTATTTGATTGCAATATCTGAGAAGATAGGAACAGCTCTTTTGAAAAATGAGACACTACGGTAGCCATTTCTGGTTCCTTGTTGTCCGACTTGAAGGCCTGTAATGCTCTTTTATTTTATCTGGTTTTATATTACTTTTTTTGTTTGAGTTTATTGTCTGTAAATGTATGAACAACCATTTTGAAAAGCAAGAGACACTAGGGTAACCATTGTTAATCTCCTGTTGTTATGTTTTGAAAACCTGTATAGCTTGCAGTGTTCTGTTTTGAAATACTATATTATGTTTGACTCTATTCTGTTTTCTTTTGCTTTGTTTTGTTCTGTTTTGTTTTATTTTGTTCTATTCTCTTTAAAGTAAAAAAAATTTAAAAAATTATTTACATTTCTTATCAATTTACAATTTTCTTTTTTTCTTTTCAAGACAGGATCCTACTTCGTAATCCAAGTTGGTCTTGAACTTGCTGTATAAACCAGGTGGGCCTCAAACTTGCAATCCTTCTGCCTCAGCCACTCAAGATCTGGGATTACATGTATGTGCCACCAAACCTGACTCTCTTATCAAATTTATTTCCATATTTTTTAATTTTTTGGTTTTTAAAAAAAATTTGTCTACTTATTTGCTGTACTGGAGATTGAACCCAGGGTCTTCACACTAAACTACATCCTCATTTTTATGGGGTTTTTTTTTTTGTCTTTTTGATACAGGGTCTCATTATACAGTTCAGGCTGGCCTTGAGCACACTTTGTAGCCCAGGCTGGTCTCAAACTCAAAACGATCCTCCTGCCTCAGCCTCCAGAGTGCTGGGATTAAAGGCATGCACCACCACACCCAGCTAATTTTTTTAATTATTATTATTTTGAGACAGTGTCTTGCAAAGTTGCTAAATTGCCCAGGTTAGGCTCACACTTGTTATCCTCCTGCCTCAGCCTCCCAGAGTGCTGGGATTACAGGCATGTGCCACAGTGGCTGGCTTGGTTTTTAATTTTTTGTGATAGGCCAGGCATGGTGGCACACTCCTGTAATCCCAGCACTCGGGAGGCTGAGGCAGGAGTACCACTGCAATTTCGAGACCAGCCTGGGCTAAAAAGTGAGCCCAAGGCCAGCTTGAACTGCATAATGAGATCCTGTCTCAAAAAGACAAAAAGAAATTTTTTTGTGATAGCTTTATTGAAGACTAATATACGTACCCATCTCAGGCTCTGGCAATGACTGGTTTAATTTCTAACTTGACCATTTCTAAATATTTTGTACAAATGGAAACTAGTACGTGGTATTTGGTGCCTAGTTTAGCTTTATTTTCTTAACTTAGGCTTTTTGAGGTTATATTAGTTTTCTGAGGCAATCACAATAAATTACACAAATTGGGTGGCTTAAAACAACAGAAATTGATTATGTCACAGTCCTGAAAGCCAGAGTCCAAAACCAGGTGCTTAGTAAGGGTGCTCTTGTGGGAGGCTCTTGGGGGAATCTTTCCTTGCCAGAACCTATTGGGGGAGGGAGGGTTCCTTGCCCCTCGGGCCACCTGCAATCCTCTGCATTCTTGGTTTAGGGGTACCTCACTCCAATCTCTGCTTTGGAGCTGGCATGGCCTTCTCCTATATGTGTTTAGACATTAGCCATTTCTTAATATTTTGTATTCCTCTACTGTCTCTCAAATCTCTTTATGTCTTTCTTTTATAAGGAATCTAACCACTGCATTTAGGACCTATCCTGATAACCCAGGCTAATTTTTTCATTTTAAAATCCTGAACAAAATCACATTTGCAAAGATAAATTTTCCAGATAAACATTCACAGACAAGCTCCAGAAATTAATGCATGGATAATCTTTTGGGGCACTATCATTTGACCCACTAAGGCAGTTCTTCCATGTTTCAATGCTTTTTAATGCCAAATAACATTCTATTCTGTGGATATACCACAATTTATTTATGCGACTTATTTATTTATATTTATTAGTTTATTTATTTTTCATGGAAAATCAGGTTTTGGCTATTATGAACAATGCTATTATGAACACGCACATGCAAGGTTTTGTGTGGACATGTATTTAATTCTTTTGAATATTTACCTAGGAATGGAATTTCTAGGTTGTATAATTATTCTTTGGTCAACTTTTGAGATACTGCCAAATGGTTTTGTAAAGTGATTGGACCATTGTATGTCTGAAGCTTCCAGTTTCTCCATATCTTCTCAGGCGTTTTTGTACTGTCTGTCTGTCTTTTTTTAAAAAATAATCATTCTAGTGAGTCTGATATGGTGTGTGCTTAGCCCGGGGACCTGATACTTTATTGCAATAAGCATACCTAGAAACCACATCTTGGTTTCGAAATACATTTTCTTTCAAAGTGAACGGAGTATCTTTGGAGAAATAGCTGATTTCAAGGCCAGAGCAGGGAAAGTAAAGGATAAATCTAGAGCATCTTGTGACGAAAAATGAAGATATGATCACAGAAAAACAGGTATCTATTAAAATGACATAGAAACAAAATTTTAGAGGCACTCGATGGCCAAAATATGAGATAAGTTAATCATCAAAATAAATAATAACAGGGAAGGACAGTAACCCATTGAATAAAATAAGAATCCCTTAATCTATACTGATATAAATAAACTAGAAATTTCTTCCTTATAATAGAATACCAACCACCAAAGTCATGAGAAATTAGGGAATTGTAAATCCCTATTTAACAACCACCAGGGAATAGTTACTGCAGGCAAAATTCATCACAAGAAATGAGTGAGTGAAGTTGGGTCAGTGGACAAGAAACTTACTAGTATCAAAGTATCATTCCACAGAAGTACTTATTAATTATAAAAGGAAAAGGGAAACTTTATAGTGGAAAAAACCATCAAGTATCACCTGAAGTAAATGAGAAATTTTCCCAGTCATAGAGCAAATCAACGTCTAATTCTACCCAAGAGAATGCAGTATCACATGTCTTGTCTGGACAGTTTCTGCCAGAGGTATGTTACCTTAACGTCACATGCCCAAATTGTAGGATTCTGTCAAGTGGTCTGGGATCTTTTAAAATGCTAAAATGATGAGCCAAGGAAAAACTGAGCAACTACTCCCAAAACAGGTGCAACACAAGGTCCTAGACTGTATTCTTTTCCTACTAATGACATTACTGGGAGAACTGGCAAAACCTGAATAGTGTCATTGACTGAAGGGTACATACAACCACTTCATACTGTTCCCATTTTGTCCTGTAAATTTGACTATTTCAAATTAAGAAGAATTATAATTATGTGGTTATCTTTAGCAATCAGAGAAATGGAAATCAAAACTGCACTGAGATTCCATCTCACCCCAATCCAAATGACTATCATTAAGAAGAAGAAAAAAAAAAAAAAGAATGGTGGTGTTGATGCAAGGGGAAAGGAACCATTCTGCACTGTTGGCAAGAATATAAATTAGTATGGTCATTATGGGAAATCAGTTATGGGGGTTCCTCAAAAAACTAAAATAGAACTGATCATAATCCAGCTCTACCACTTCTCAGTGTATACCCAAAGGAATCAAGTCAGCATGCAATGGTGATAGTTGCATTCCCATATTTATCCTTGCACAGTAGCCAAGTTATAAATCAGCCTAGATAACCATCAAGTGGATGAATGAATAAAGAAGATGTGGTATATATACACAATGGAATATTATTCATATGTAAAGAACAGAACCATGTCATTTGCAGAAAAACAGACCAAAATGGAGATCATGAGGTTAAGCAAAACAAGCCACTCAGAAAGATTAAATATCACATGTTTTTTCTTGTATGTGAAATCTAGGAGAGAAAAAGGACAACCTGAAAGTAGAGGGGGATCACTAGGAATGGTAGGGAGGTAATACAGAGGGTAAATACAATCAAAATAAGTAAAATGCATGTCTAAAAATGTCACAAAGAAACTCATTATTTCATTTAAGTAACATGTGCTAATAGTAATTTTAAAATGTTAACAGTGTGCTGGGGATTTAGCTCAGTGCCAAAAGCGCCTGCCTGGCAATTGCGAGGTTGTGAGTTTGATCCCCAGTGCTGCAAAAATAAATAAAATAAAATAAAATAAAATCAGTGGAAAAAATTATGTTGTTAAGAGTTCCTGAGAGTGGCTATACTATTGAAATAAAACTTACTTGATTGCAGGAATTATTAATTGACACTCTTTGTTAGATATTGGCATCTAGATTTGTCTAATTTCATCTAAATTGGGAGTTTGAATTTGTTATATAGTGGCAAAAAGAATTTTTTTCTTTCCTTTTCTTTGGTATCTGTTTTCACACTTGTTTCTCATTCATAATCTTGTATATTTGTGCTCTTGTTTTTCTTGATCTCAAATAAAAATGGTTTGTCCTTTTATGACTTAAAGAACTAGATTATGAGTTTCATATCCCACTATTTTTTGTTATATGCTTTTATTTCTCATGTTATGTTTCCTAATTGTTACTTCCTAGTTTGCTTTTTTGTTTTTTTCTAATTTTTATAAACTATTATGAACTTTCTATATGTTAACATCTTTATTCTTTACTAATAAAAGGATTTAGGAATTTTTCCTATGAATGTAGCACTTACCATATGTAATACTCTTTGGTAAGAAATATTTCCATTGTTTTCTGCATAATCTAAAAATTTTCATTGCTTTTTTTTATTTCTTAAAAGTATTTCTTTAAAAAAATAAAAAAAATTTCTTTGGGTTTGGAAGTTATTCAGATATATATTTTTAAAATTTCCATATAAGACTTTTTTCTATCCATTTCATATATTTCTAAATTTATTGGAACAGGAAATCACAATGAAGTGGGCTTTAAGAAAAAACACATCATGGAATATAGAAAACACTCTCGGTTTAAGGAGCTTGTATTTCTCTTTAAACGTCTGTGAAGTTGATGCTCATTATTTGAGGTAGTCGTGTCTTATAGAATCAGCCACGGGCCGGGGATCTAGCTCAGTTGCTTAAGTGCCTGCCTGGCAAGCGCAAGGTCATGAGTTCAATCCCCGGTGCCACAAAAAAATAAAATAAAATAAAATCAGCCACAACACTGAGTTATTGAATACTGGACTTTGCTTATACAGAAAAATACAGGGTGAGGTTCCTAGGTACCTCAGGTAACAAGATTCTCACCAACCAATCTTTGTGCGTGTTTCCATGTAAAGAAGCCTTGTTTCATATACATTAGTAATTCGTTAACACTGACTCCAGGACCAACAGCTCTAAGGCTTATCCCTGAGCAAAGTGTGTTTAACATATGTGTTTTGTAGCCTCTTTGGGCCTGGGACACTCAACAGCACTTTGGCATTGCTTTGGGGACCATTTTAAACAGCAAAATCATCAACCAAATGCACAAAAATGCAGAAAATATGGCACCAAATAGACTGCAAAAAGAACACTTGTCTATTGTAGGACAGCTGAAGCAGGAAGGCAATGCCACCTTGTTTGATCTCAGCTGAAATGTGCACTTTAAGTAGCTCAAATTTTTTGCTACTCTAAGTATTTCAAATGACTACGAAAGTGTCTCAAATTTGAAAATAGAAGAGGGACAGATAGGGAAGAAGAAGGGGACTGTGGGAGGGGAGACGGTATTAGGGAAAGCAGACTGAAACAGAGCACGACATATGCATGCTATAAAAATGCCAAAGAGAAATCCATTCATCTGTACAGTTTATATGAGTTAATAATTATAATCAAAAGTGTCTCAGATACTGGATTAGTGATTACAAATACACT
>RJWT010013476.1:0-21738 GCA_004365215.1 Cuniculus paca | reverse complement strand
GCGCTAATCCCAGCACTAAACCCAGCACTAGGCAATGAATCAATCACAAATGCTAGATTCAGCTGCTTCCATGACTACATGAGGCTTTTGGGGGCCACCTATACATAAACCATAACACAAGGTTGAACAGAATTTCTATTTTTTAGTTTTTTGATGCATATCTATGCTAATTTCCATAGTGACTATACTAGTTCACATTTACACCAACTTTTTTTTTTTTTTTGCGGCACCAGGGATTGAACTCATGACCTCACATTTGCCAGGCAGGTGCTTAGGCCACTGAGCTAGATTCCTGGCCCTTGTCTTTTTGAGACAGGGTCTCAGTATGCCGTTCAGGCTGACCTTGAGCTCACTTTGTAGCCCAGGCTGGTCTCAAACTCACTACCATCCTCCTGTCTCAGCCTCCTGAGTACTGGGATTACAGGCATGAGCCACCACGCCTGGCCTACATCAACAATTTAGAAGGGTTCTTTTCCACTCCCTGCCCCCAGCCTTGCTACTAACATTTGTTGTCAACTGATTTCTTGATAATACACATTCTTTCTGGAGTAAGGTGGACTCTCAGTGTATTTTAATTTGCATTTCTCTAATGGCCAGAGATGTTGAACATTTTTTCGTTTATTTATTGGCCATTTCTACTTCTTCTGAGAAGCATGTATTCATTTCAGTTGCCCATTTTTAGATTGGATCTTTTATTTGGGAGGGGTCTAATCTTTTTTTTCTTTTTTAGTTCTTCGTAGTTTAGCTGTTAGTTCTATTTGAGGGATAGTTGGCAAGAAGTTTTTCTCATTCACTCGGTTGTTTCCTTTGCTGTGCAAAAGCTCAATTTTATATAATATTTTAACTTATTCTGTGCATGAAACCAAGTTGTATCATACAGAATTTTCTGCAGATATGTCATGTCAGAACTCAAAATGTTTCAGATGTTGGAGCATTTTGGGTTTTTTATTTTCAGAGGAGGGATGTCCAACCTGTACTTTGTTTATCATAGCCTTGATTTAGCTTATGGTGAAGCTACCTCAGGCTCCTGATGTAGTTTCTCTTGGCCTACAAGCTGGTGTCCAGTGTTGGTGGACTGCTACATTTCAGGTTTCAGTATTAGTAAATTCAATAAATGTTTGATAATTTATCAATGTTAGTTATCCTATTTATTATTAATAGTACAGGCAATTTTAAGTATAACTACTTAAAATTCTATATTTAAAGTCCCTAATTACAACCCTGAGTTTCTCGTATGAAGACATAAATGCTGAGAGATTTTACTTTAGTTTGTGGCTAACTGGGCATTAGAACCCTACTTTCAAAGCCTACACTAGTTTTTAATTCTGTTTCTGAATTTATCAGTGAGCATATTATGTACCCTTCATATACAACAATGATGCTCCTGATGCATCATCAGTACTCTTTCAAATTTTGTTTTCTAGTATTAAAGGCTAGTTATACCAAACTTGAATATTTGTCATTTGTTGGTGATGGGGCTAAGTAGGGAACATATATCTGGCACATAGTTATCAGTGTGAAATGTGCTGGTCTATATAAGAATTACATCTACAACTTTGATTTTTCAGTATCAAACAGTCAGTGGTCATGATTTTTCTATGCAGAATTAGGATTCTGGACTTATACTTTGATTTTTTTATTCCTCTTCATCAAAATTTAGGGTGAAGCTAATAATAATTGAATACAGGAGGAAAAATGATGTTTGGTGTTAGCATATGTAATAGTCGCTTTTCCATGGCTGCGAAAAAATACCTAACACCCACAATTTAAGGGAGGAGAGGTAAATTCAGTCCAAGGTCACCTGGCTCCAAAGTCAAAATGGCATGCAGAGTAGCACGCCAGTGGAAAGTTGTTCACTCTAAGGCTTTTATGTATCTTGATGTTTTTAAGTTTTGATTTTATTTTTTCTATTTAATTGTACATATTTATGGGCTACAGTGTGACAATTTAATACATGTATACAATATGTAAGGATCAAATTAGCATTTTATATTCTTATGTTTATCATTTCTTTGTGTTTGGAGCCTTCAAAGAGAAGAGAAGCTTTCTCTTTAGTTTTAAATAAAATATATAATAGTTTGTTGCAAGTAACAGTTACCTTACTGTGCTGTAGAACACAAACTTACTCCTCCTGACTGTATTTTACCACCCATTATTCAACCTGTCTTTATCCTTCCTCACCCCATCCTACTTACATCTATTAACCACTATTCTACTGTCTTACTTGAGAGCAAATGTTTTAGTTTCTACATATGAGTGAGAACATGTGGTATTTGTCTTTCTGTGTCTGGCTTATTTCGTTTAACATGATGACCTCCAGTTCCATCTATTTTTGTCATGAATGACAGACTAGCATTCTTTTTTTAGGCTGAATAATATTTCATTGGATATATGTACCACATTTCATTTATCCATTCATCTTCTAATGGATACCTTGGTTGATGCCATTTCTTGGCTATTGTGCATATCAATACCAGGGCGGGGAGAACAACTTGGTTTTTAAGTTACCATATAAGTATTATATTGTAAGAGAAAGTCTCCAGGACCACATTTCCTGGGTTCAAATCCTGGTTCTTCCAGTTACTAACTGCAATTGTAACCATGGTCAGGTTACTTACTCTCTCTGTGTTATTGTATCCTGTGAACTTAATCACTTTGGTCCTAAGAAGTTTTTGGTAGGTTCCTTAGCATTTCTACAAATACAATTATATAGTCTGAAAATAAAGACAGTTTCACTTCTGTCTTTCCAATCTTTGTTCCTTTCTATCTACCTTATTGCACTAGCTTGCACCTCCAATATAATATTGAGTTGCTATTCCAAATTTTAGGAAGAAAGCATTCATTCTTTCAAACATAAAGATGATGTTAGCTATAAATTTTTGTTACAGGGCTTTTATGAAATTGAAGAAACTTTCTCTTATTTCTGGTGCTTAGAATTTATATGATAATTGGGTATTTAATTTTGTCAAATGATTTTCCTTCATTTCTAGGAATAACCATAAGATTACCATCCTTATTAATATGGTGACTTACACTGACTTTTCAATTGTTAAACTGTTTAATATAACAAAAAGAAAATAGAGATATTTTAGTATTTTTTGTGCATTTGTTGAGAACTGGCAGTAAAAGTAGTTCAAAATCTCTAGACTTTAGCACAAACCTTTCTTTTCAATGAACTAAAAGAAACTAGCAGTATAAATATATTGTTTATATGTATTTTATATTGTTTGTACAATATCTCATGTCTATATCTTGTACTCTGAATAACTACCCTGAAGATAACAATATGCAATGTATTAATTATTGTTACTCTATTATCTTGTTTTGAAATTCTGGGGTTTTGTTCTTTTTTTTTTTTTTCCTTTTTAAAATAAAAAAAATCTCAGATTTATTCTCCAGTTGTCTCTCAATTTAAAAAATGATATGTTAAAGACATAATAATCAATAATAACATAACCTTTGGGAGGAAACACAAATGGTCATACTGAGACTTAATTCTGCCCATTAACTCAAACCTTTTGTATAAATAGAATTGAATAAAGCAGATGAGAGTGCATGTGGTTGGAGAGAGACTTCCTATTAGATATATTTTAGTAAAATATTAACCAGTACAAGGAGAACATAGTACTTATACTAACTTCCTGATCATTTATTTCTCCTATAATTCACAGAAAAGTAATCTTAATTCTTTTGAGACCTTCATTTTTGTTTGTTTGTCTTTTTGAAATAGGGTCTCACTATGCCATTCAGGCTAGCATTGAACTCAATTTGCAGCCCATGCTGGTCTCGAACTCACAACAATCCTCCTGCCTCAGCCTCCTGAGTCTAGGATTACAGGCGTGAGTCACCACGCCCAGCCAGGACCTTCCTTTTTGAAGAAATTAATATACTGGGTAATGAAGCCAGCTAGGTAAAACATAGTTATTGAGACATATTTTACTCCATATTTAGAAATATTTTGGAGTAATAACCATAATAAGCAGAAGTCTTCAGATAAAGAAAGACTTGGCTCTTCATTGGGTGATAAACAAAATGAGTACCACCATCAATGGTGCCTTGATTTATCATGCTTTTTGACTGTGACCATAATAGGTTAATTCTCTTTATAGAAAGGTATTTGTGGTTTTTGTTACTAGGTACTACCAAGTCTGTTTTAGTATAGTGACTATTGGTTTTGTAAAGAAGGCATTTAAAAATCAGTACTTAAATATAGTAAGAATGATTCATTCTTCCTACTGGCAAATCTTAGTCCTATAAGTGAAAATAATACTGGCAGGACATCTGCTAATTGAGTCTTCCATTAGGTATTATTTGTATAGCTCTTAATCCCTAAAGATACTGTCTACCCATTAACTCAATAAACCTTTTGTATAGCTAGAATTGAATAAAGCAGATAAGTGAGTTCGTGTGGTTAGAGAGAGGCCTTGGAGTCTTTTTCTGTTCCTCATGTGTGAAGCTGCACTGCCCATCCTTCTCTGTACACACAACCTTCGGGGACGACCCTGAAAAAGGGCTCTCATCAACTCATTTACAAGCTTAGCCTTGTCAGCTTCCAGAAGCAGCATGACCTTCTCCATTCAGCTGCTGATACTAGCCCATTCTTTAACTCTGTCTCTTCCGTTCCCATGGCATGAGGCTCTGGGCTTCTTCTGCACATGCTCCCTGAGAGAGTGATTCAGAAGGCGATCTGCACAAGACCAGCTGGGAAAGGAGATGAGGCATCATGCCAATTGGGTGGAGGGGAGTGAGACATATTAAAAATGACATCAGTGCTGTAATCCCTCAGGGATGAATACAGATTGAGCTGATAATATTTTTCCTGGAAATTCCAGCTCATTCCAGGCATTTGTTCTTCTCTGTAAAGGAGTGGGGGCAGGTTTGATTCTTTCTGTGTGACAGGCCATTCAGCCACAGAGGCAATTAATACTTGTGGACTATCCTACACAAAACTATGAACTATACCACAGATCTTGCTTTATATACTTCATGTATAATGACATGAATTCATTATAGTAACAGTTTTCCCTTTGGACATTCTTTCAAAAATATTTTTATTTAGTTTGAGTGTGCAAGATAATTTAATGTCAGAAGGACCATTTAACATGGAGACTATTTGGTAGAAAACAATCACATTTTAAATATTTGACATTCTGCCACCATTAGGTGGGTAAATTTCGGTTCTTAGCAATCAGTTCAATTCAATAAATATATATTATGAGCCACCCACTTACTCATGAGTGAATGCTACTCTTTATTCTCAGGGACCAAAAAGCTGTGTATGGCTCAAGGGGAATAAGAGGATGAAATTAGGAGAATATAAACTTCTTTGCTGATCACTGATAGATTTAAGGGCTGGCAATCATATGTATTGAATGTAACAGAGCTCTGGCTTATTTTTAAATAATCAATGTTGTATTTTCTTGTAAAAGTAACATATTTTATTATAGGAGATCTAGTATCAAAAAAATTAGCAAAGCCAAGAAAAAAAAGCTATCAATGAAGCATCCCAAAGTAATACTGTTAACACGTTGTTTCGTATCCCCTCTAGCTTTTCAAGTTTATATCAAAAAGTCTTGCCTTATACTCTTTCATAAGCTGCTTTTGTCACCTTATTGTGATATTTTGTTTCATTAAATATCATAATATTCTATTATATGAAAAAACAATTCCCTAATCCTCTACAGATGGAATTTAAAATTTTTAATTTCTCCTCATGTAATGACCATCCAGTTAAATCTTTGTGAATATCCATGAGTTAGTTAGTTTGTTTGTTTGTTGAAGTAGAGTCTCACTGTGTTGCCTAGGCTGTTCTCAAATTCTTGGGCTGGATGATCCTCCCTCCTCAGCCTCCTAAGAGATTGAGAGTACAAGCCAAGAGTACAGTTGTGCATTACCACACTTCATGATTATTTTTAAGATAAAATCATAAACATGGAATTACTGTATCAAAAATTATATAAAATACTATGGCTTTTAATGTATTTAAAATTTCTCCCAATTAATATCAGTAGTAAGTTTACAAGAAAGTCAGACTTCTAAGTGAACATAAGTGAATAGTATCAAACTCTATATTTTGTATTGACCTATTTATATAATCTTTGTATTCTGATTAAATATTTAAATTTGACATCGTTTTTGTTTCTCTTAGTAATCAGTGAGTGCTGTAGGTGGGGAGATGGGGATAGAATTGAATTCTCAAAAATCTAGTTCTCTCCCAGGAGCCCCAGTATGGACAGAAGAAGGGCAAGAAAATTGATATTTTATTATTTTGATCTAGATCCTACATAAAGGGTGGATACTTATAAAATCAAAACAAATATTTAATCTTCAGAAACTTACTGTCCTGTCAGGAAAGAAAGAACACACACCTATGTAAAGTAAACTAATGCAAGTACAAACTCACTAAATAAAACTATTTTCTTTTTTTGGTTCATGATTTAAATATATTACTTCTTTTGCCTATAAATAGAATTTGACATAATGTGATCAAAATAGACTAGCGATTATCTCCATCATCTACTGCCTTTTCATCACATGTTATCTAGGACTTTCCACTTCTGGAATGGTAAAAACTAGGTATTTAAGGCCACTGAAGAAAAATATCTGACAGCAATATTATTTTTAAATGTTCTTACATATATTGAAGAGCTAATGAAATAGTAAGATAATAGTCAAAATCCAGAGTTAAGCAAGAACCCAGAAAGGTAAGCTGAGCATTCAGAACCTCTTTTTCTTTAAAGGTATTTGCTAGTCTGAAAGAAATATCTGTGAATTGAAGCTGATTGTTTGCTCATCTCAGAGGGGAAGGAAGACAGAAATCAAAGCCAAGAGCCCACCCCAGGTAAGAAATCTGATAATGCCCTTAAACTCTTTAAGTGAAATGTAAGCCAGGCATGGCGGGCACGCATTTATAACCCTAGCACTCTGATAGGCCGAGGTATGAGGATCCCAAGTTGGAGTAGAGCCTAGGCAGGTTGGTGACTGAGTGAAATCCTGTCTCTAAAATGTGCCAAGGATGTAGCTCAGTGCAAAAACCATGGGTTTAATCCCCAGGACCACACATACACACACACACACACACACACACACACACACACACACACACACACACAAAGGAGAGGGAGAGAGACAGACAGACAGACAGACAGACAGACTATAAAGAGCTACTACTGTAAAGAGAGTGGTGTAGAATTAAATGTTTACCCAAGCAGTTCAGGTTTATGTCACTTAGGTGGCCCAGGTGTATTTAGTCAGCTTTCCTGTCACTGGAACAAAATAGTTAACACAATTTAAAGGAAGAGAGATTTATTTTGGTTTACAGTTTTCAGAAGATTCAGGGACTGATTGGTTCCAAGGCAGAACAAGGAACACTACTCCCCCGTGACAACTAGAAAGCAAAAAAGAGGAGCCACAGACAAGAATGCCTATCCTGCCAGGCATGGTAGCACACACCTGTAATCCCAGAACTCGGGAGGCTGAGGCAGAGGATTATTGTGAGTTTGAGACCAGCCTGGGCTACAAGGTGGGCTCAAGACCAGCCTCAACTGCATAGTGAGACCCTGTCTCAAAAAAGACAAAAAAAAAATTGCCCATCCGGGTTATGACCCAGTGACCTGTCTCTAACCATGCCCCACCTCCTACAACAAGCTATGAACTCATCAGTATAGCACCCCCATAATACAGTCACCTCCCGAGCACATGAGACTTTTGAGGGGACATTTTAGATCTAAGCCATACACAAGGGCACCTTAAATTTTTCACCTAGACCAGATGGTTCCTACTAGTATTGTCTTCCTGACAGAAGTCAAGAAAAGTCCTTTCTTGAGATTGGTTCCATTATTGTAGGATTCAAATAAATCTTTGAAATATTTTTCTAATATAATTACCAACAGACAAATGTAATTATTTCTACAAAATAACAAAATACCCTGTGTAATAACCAACAGAAACAATAGACAAATTTTTACAAAAACTTCAGGCCAGGCATAGTAGTGCATGCCTGTAATCCTAGCACTCAGGATGCTGAGGCAGGAGGATAACTTCAAGTTCAAGACCAAATTAGGTTACATATTGAGTTCAAGGCCAGTCTGAACTACATAGCAAGACCCTGTCTCAAAAAAATAAAAATTAAAAAACTATAAAACAACCATGCTAGCTACAGCTAAAGATTTTTTAAAATAAGCTTGAAAATATCTGTAAGAGCAGTAATCGATATAAAGTATTACAACAGATGTGAAAAAAGTCTAAGCAGAACTTCTAAAATTAAAAAATGAAACAACCAAAATTAAGAATTTAGTGAACATTTATCAGCAGATCAAACATAACTCATGACAAAATTAGAAGATAGGCCTAAAGAAATTATCTAGAATACAGCAGAGCAGGTAAGATGATAGAATATATGGAAGATAGAGTATGAGACCTGAAGGATGGAATGAAAGCACCTAGTAACATAACTTAAAGTCCCAGAAGATAAAAGAATTTTGAAAAATATGCATATTTGAAAAGATGACGTCTGACAATTTTCCTTAAATGATATAAAATATTAATCTACTAGTTCAAGAAACGTAATCAATGCCAAGCTGGCAAATGAAAAGAATCCTCACTTAAATGAAAGATGACAAAACTGCAGCTAACCAAAGACAAATCTTTTAAAATAATAAGTAATCTGGGTGTGGTGGCACATCCCTTCATTCCCAAGACTCAGGAGGCTGAGGCAGGAGGATTACGAGTTTGAGGCCAACATGGACCACGTAGTGAGTTCAAGGTCAGCCTGAACTACATAGCAAGACCTTGTCTCCAAAAATCAAACAAACAAACAATAGTAATAATAAAATAATTTGCCTTCAAAGAAGAAACAGGTAAATTGATGCTAACTTCTTAATAGTGACAGTGGAAGCCAAAAGACAGACATCCATAATTCTTTTTGCGGTTGTTGAACAAGGAACTCCTGCAAAGGAAGTAAGAGAAGCCAAAATCTACTCATTGT
This sequence comes from Cuniculus paca, assembly GCA_004365215.1. Lineage (NCBI taxonomy): Eukaryota > Metazoa > Chordata > Mammalia > Rodentia > Cuniculidae > Cuniculus > Cuniculus paca. The sequence continues at coordinate 12,752 of RJWT010013476.1, read as the reverse complement.
AGTTGTCAGGACCTGTACCTGGATCTGAGCTGTTTCTCTCCACAGAAAGGAGTACCTTCTTCTAATTTCCACCAAGGTATCTTCCATTTCTCAAACCATAAGCCATTATGGCAGCCTCAACGCATAAGAGGTACCCTGTTTTAATTTGCATAAAATCACCAAATAGCTAGCAACAGCTCTGCAGAAGGGTTTAATAATGTCAAAGTGTCTCAATTAGTTTTAAAGTTGTACATTCTTTCTCTTCTTCCCATAATTGGGCGCAGACAGAGGAAAAATTGATCTGAGGTAGGTATTTAAGAAGGAACATTAAAGACTGTGTCAGAGTTCACTAGATAGTTAACAGATTTAATAATATATACAGGATATATAGATATATAAAAATATAATATGACTTACAAGGTAGGCTCACATGACCATCTGCAGTCAGGTATAGAAGAATGCAAAGGGCCATCTGCATACTGGAGAGCTGCATGATTCAGTCAAAAGTGCAAGAGACCTGTAGCTCACTGCAGAGTCCCTTTACAATCTGTACTGGCAAGCCAGAGGCTCTGTGTTGGAGTCTGGGCTAATAGGCTGAAGAGTCTGAATTAGAAGCCCGGAGATAGACATCCAAAGGCAATGATGAAAGCTGGAACTCCTCTGGAGCAGTAGAAGTGAGACTTCTTTCTTTCTCTTGTTATCCATCCAGGCTACAAGCCTAGTGGTTGGTGCCACCCACACCCAGAGTAGGTCTTCCCTCTTCAGTAAGTTCATCATTCAAACACATCTAAAATTATGCTAAACCAATCAGCTGGGTGTTTCTTACTCAAATTGACACCACAGCTAACTATCACAAAGGCATTTTAAGAAAAAAGCAGATAATTTGCCACTATGTTAACGGGCTAAATGTTCTCATTAAAAAGACAAAGCATACTGAAAAGAACAATTCAACTGTCTGTTACTTATAGAAGGCACACCTTTTATAAATCAGCAATTTTCAACTTGGGGTGATTTTTTTCCCCCTAAGGGGGATATTTGACAGTCTCTGTAGTTACTTTAACGGTTATTTTAATAGTCTTTAAAGTTACTGATCACCATGACTAGCTGGGATCTATTGTAAACTACAATGTGCAAGACTATATCCTCACAACAAAGAATTAATCTGGCCCTAATATTAATAATGGCAGTGGGATATAGCCCAGAGGCATAGTGCCTTCCTGACAAGCACAAAGTGGATTCTTGGTACCAATAATAATAATAATAATAATGCCAAAGTTGAAAAGCCCTGATACAAGTAAAGAAAAAGATAAGAAGGAGTATATACAAGGGACATACCTTCAGACTAGAAGCCTATATAGTTATATTTGCAATAGAAAACTTGTCTAGAGATAAAAGGGGCTAGTTCAAAATAAAAATTTTCATTCACTAGAAATATATAAGTATTTTAAAGTTATGTGCATCTGACCAGGCACAGTGGCATACACCTGTAGTCCCTGCTACGTGGGAGGCAGAAGCAGGAAGATCACTTGAGTTCAGGAGTTCAGGGCTAGCCTGGGCAACATAAGAAGACCCCGTCTCTCAAAAAATAAATAAATAGCTGTATACACCTAATATATAGAGCAAAAATTTCAGAACTCCAAGGAAAAAGATAAATTTACTATCAAGTTTTATGTTTCTATACCTTTCTCAGGATAATATAATAAGTAGTCAAAACTTCAATAGGATTTGAGTAATGTTGTAGTTTTGGTTTACCAAGGAGAAGGATTTAATACAGGACACATAATTTATAGGATTATTTTATAATATTCACCCAAAGAGTCAAATGCAAAAGAGTATGAGAGATTTGTCCACACACTAGAGACCTAAGGAATCCAGCTGAAAGCCCAGATCCCACAGCAATGTCCTTCACAAGTTCAGCTGAAGACCTGGAGCCCATGACAATGTCCCCCAAGAGTCCAACTGGAAGCCTAGAACCCATGACAATGTATTGTGCAAGTCGGTATCAAGGATCTGTGATGGGAAGGCCCAAAGATCAGTGGTGGAAGCTAGAAAGTCTGCACCAGTGGGATGAAGGATCTGTGCCAGCAGGCTGAGGGATCTGCACTGGAGTCAGGAAGTGACGCTCAAAGTAAGAACCAGAGCTCCCCAAAGAGAACCACAGTCATCCTCAGCAACAGCAAGGTCCCAAACTCCTCTGATGACAGTAGCCAAGTTCATATCAGGAAAACCAGTGCAACATGCTTCTTCAGGAGAATCAACAGCACACCGTCTTTCCCTCTAGTTCTGCTTTTTATGGTGTTGGCAACAATCCTCAGATGGGCCTTCCACACCCGGTACCACATTGATTCAGTTCAACTGGATGTTACAAATTGACCACTAGTTGTCAATCCACCACAAGTAACATAATGATTAAATTTTATTGATAAACATATAGAAATTATACCTAAAAACTATAGCATACATATTCTTTTCAAGCATACATGGAACATTTATGTAAATTAGCCATATATTGAAACGTAGTGCTCTTCTTAACAAATATGACAGAATTAAAATCAAACATAATTGTGTTCTCTGACCATGATGCAGTGATACTAGGACTGAACAAGGAACAAGTGCCTGTAAAAACCCCCATGCCAACTGTTTGAAAAGTAGGCAGTGTACTTCTATGTAACCCATAATAAAAGAAAATAGAAAATATTCTTAACTGAATAATAATGAAAAATACTGTATATAAAATCTTCTAGGGTATAAATAAAGCGAAGTTAAAGGAAGCTTTATAGCTTTAAATGCATCATCTCAAGAAGTTAGGGGTAAGCAGTAGCAAATTAAACTCAAAGAAAGTAGAAGCAAGGAAATGAAAAGGTAAGAACAAATTAATGAAATAAAATCCTCCCATAAAGAGGATCTATGAAGTTAAAAGTTCTTTTTAAAGGCTACTAAATTATTAACCCTTATAAAGATTTATAAAGGAAAAACACAGATAACCAGTAACAGGAACAAAAAAATGTACATCGCTGAAGATCTTACAAATATTAAAAATAATACATTTCTAAAAGAGTAAACTTACTCTAGTCATAGAGAGAACTGTGTGATATAGTCCCTGAATTCATCACATATTGCATGATTTCTATCTTTGTTTTCAGCCATCAAACACCTAAAATTTGTTTCTCTTAAGGTCCTTGTACTACCTAGTACAAAGGATGCAGTAACTGTCTCCTTGTAATTGATCTCAGTTTTAAATATTACCTTCTGAGAAAAGCCTTTCCTGAACACCCAATCTAAAATAACCACCTAATTATTCTCCATCAAATCATTCAATTTTAATTTCCTGATTTAAGCTCTGACTGTCTGACTGTCAAATATGAAACATTTTGCTCCGTGTCAGTTATAAAACACATTAGGAAACTTACCTTGATCATCACTCTATCCCAGAGTATACATAACAGGTTCTCAATAAATATTGATTGATTGAAGTACACATTCTGATTCAATCACAGAGAAGTGGGCTAAGGGAAATATGAAAAAAGTAGAACAAGAAAATGAAGAAAAATCAGAAACTAAGAACCAATTAAGAGTAAAAGTGCAATGCAAGAAAGAGATCAGAAAATATGCATACGGGGGTTTGAAAACAGAGAGAGGAAAATACTTTGATTATACATTATTGTTGTGTTTTGGAAAATCTCTTAATTAGAGGGAAGAGAACTAATTTCATTGAGTTCCATTTATGTAGAGAACCTAAATTGCCAGATGATCATGTTTTTTGAAAGATTTTATTCCTAGAGTCATCACCAGAAAAACTTCCCTTGTTTTCAGTATTTTTCTAGGAAAAAAAATAAAAAGAGAGAGTGAGTGCTTTTATTCTATAGAAGAAAATGAAAAGTCTATTTGTTTTCCTGGAATAGACTGTCAAGGATGACTGGTAATGCTATCACTGAGAAAGAATATTAGAACTATTTTGAAGAGAAATCATAACTTTCATTTTTAAGAGCTTAAAGTATAGTTGCTTTGAAACACCCAAGTAGAGATACTGACAAGGTAATGGGATTTATCCACCTGGAGCTCTGAGGAAAATCCTAAGCTGGAGTTTTAAAACTTTCCTGTGTGGTTGGTAATTGAAACTATAGGCAAGGAGTGTCTAGAGTTTGCAAAACCAGGTTGCAGGGTTGATGAAGGAATTGCCAGGAAAATATGGTTTCATGAAAGCTAAAGTAAGACACCATTTAAAGTACAGTCAGCAGTATTGAATGCTGCTCAGACACCAAGGAAGATGAGAATTGAATATGTTTATTAGCTTTAGTGACGTTGATGTCTTTGACTTTAGTGAAAGCAATCTTAGCAGGGTGGAGATGGAATCTGATCAATCTTAGTTTAATATCCACAGTATCTTTGCATATGGTAGACCATAAGTGTCCAACCTTTCACCTTGCATAGGCCACATTGAGTGAAGATGAATTATCTTAGGCCACATATATAATATAGTTAATATATTTAACAAAAATTTTTATTATAGCATCTCCTATATTACTGATTTTTTATAAATATAACAATATCATGAGCAAAAATTATTTTATACATTTCTATACTTCCTATATCACATGTGCTAAAAATATTTTAACTTATAAATCATTGCACAAAATTATACAAGCCCAAGTTTAATAATTAAACAAGAAAACATACATGGCTGCTTAATAACAATAAATTCATGTCTTCACAGGCACATACATGTAGATAAGCTGAAATATTTTTATTGGTAATCATTTCATTTTACTCACCAAGTCACATAGGTGCATATAACATCTCACACACACAGGTTCTGATTCAATTGACTGTATGACAGGAGCAAGAGGGGAACTGTGCCCTCTTCTACTCAGCATTATGTCTCCACACAGTCCAGTCTCGAGCACCACGCAAATTCATGGAAAAACATCACTGGAAATCACATACAACATTGAACATTTATGATTTTATGGGGACCATTTAACTGTCTAGGACCACATGCAGCTCACACCACAGAACACAGGTTAGACATGCCTAAGATGATTTTTTAACTTTAACATTTTATCACTAAATGTTTAATCATATAGAATGTAGAATGCAGATGTAGTATTTGAAGAATAAAGTAGACTACCTTTACCTATCCTCTTACTCAAATTTGGAAATAGAACCCTAGAAGACACGTTTGCTGCTTCATGATTATATTGTCTTTTCTCTGCTCTCTTCACACATTATTTTTAACAATAAACATTTTTAGTTATAGCTGATTTTGAACTCTACAAATGGAATCAGCCTATATCAATTCTGAGGCTTGTTTCTTTTGCTCAAAACTATGTTTTTGAAATATGTCTATGTTGCAAAAGATTGTAGTCATTCATTGATTTTCACTGTTGCAGTCTGTTGGATTACTATGTACAATATTTTTATTATTCTGTTTGTGATACATATTTGGACCATTTCTAGTTTTTTGCTATAAAGACAACAGTTCTACCAGGAACATCATAATGCATGTTACCTTATGAACATGTGCAAGAGTTTTCATAGGGTGGCTATATATGATATACATACAATCGGTAAGTCGTACACTAAGGGTATTTCAACTTTACTGTGAAATACCAAACTCTTTTCTAAAGTGATTATATTAATTTACATTCCTACTGCATCTGCACGAGGATTACTATTGCTCCATATCCTCTCCAGTGTTTGATACTGTCACTCTGTAAAATTAATGTCAGTTTTTTATTATAGCATCTATATGGGCATGAAATTTTATCTCATTGTGGCTTTAACTTGTACTTTTTTATAATTAATAAAGGACATTTTTATAATTTTGACCTAAGAGCATGCACAAAAGAGAAAAGCCATTTCAACTGTAATGCTCATTTTTCTATAGTACTGTATCTTTTATCTATGTAAGTTCTTTTTAATATTTTAGATACAAATCCTTTATTCATTATGTGTCATGCAGACTATCCCCCTCAGTATAAATCTTATTATGATGCCTTATGACCAACAGAAGTTTTTCACTTTAATGTAGTCAATTTTTTCTTTATTACTTTATTGCTACATGTTTATAGTACATAGTGGCCATATTTCTCATGGGGAGTTGGTACATGTACATAACACCTCTCTATTCTTTTTAAATTTGCTTCTCCTCCTCTGACTCCCTCCCTATATCTCTTGGTCCCCTTCCCATATACCAAAAATCTATCTCTCTATTTTCTATTATCTGCATTTTTTATTTTGCACTTTATTTACATATTGGGTGTCTCATAAGTGAAACCATGTGATATTTAAACTTGGGTGTCTGGTTTATTTCACTTAATATTTTGGTCTTGAGGTACATCCATTTTCCTACAAAAGACTAAAGCTTATCCTTCTTTATGGCAGAATGTCAGTCCATTGTATATAAATAGCATGTTTTCTTTATCCATTCATCTGTTGGTGGATGTATAGGCTACTTCCAAGATTTAGCTATTATGAATTGTGCTACTGTAAACATGGGTGCACATTTATCACTGTGATATTCTTTAACTCTCAGGAAAATATCTAGAAGAGGAATAGCTGGGTTGAACAGAATTTCTATTTTAAGCTTTTTGAGGAATCTGTACTAATTTCTATAGTGGTTGTACTAGTTTACATTCCCACCAATACTGTAAAAGGGCTCCTTTATCCCCACAGCCACTCCAGCATTTGTTGTTATATGATTTCTTGTTGATACCCATTCCTTCAGGAGTAAGGTGGAATCTCAGTGTTTCTAATTTGCATTTCTCTGGCCAGAGATGCTACCTATTGTTTCATATATTTATTGATTCTTTGCATTACTTCTTAGAAGTGCCTGTTCATTTCAATTGCCCATTTTTGATTGGGTTTTTTATTTTGGGGGGCCTAATTTTTTTTAGTTATTTATATATTGTAGATATTAGTCCTCTACCCAAGGAATTCCTCTACCCAAAGAATAGCTGGCAAAAATGTTTCCCCAATCTGTAGGTTTTCTCTTTCACTTTGTTAGTTATTTCCTTTATTGTGGAGAAACTTTCTAATTTGATACGATCCCATTTGTTGATTCCAGGTATTATTTCTTGTGCAATTGGAGTTCTTTTCAAAAGGTGCCTGCCTACACCTATGTATTCAATACTTTTACCTATCTCATCTTCCAGCATAGTGTTTCTGTTTTCACATTTAGATCTATGATCCATTTTTATTTTAGTTTAGTACATTGTGAGAGATACGGGTATAGATTCAGTCTTCTGCCTATGTGTAACCAGTTTTCCCAGCACCACTTGTTAAAGAGGCTCTTTCATCCAGCATAAGTTTTTGCCCCTTTGTCAAAATCAGGCAGCTGAATGTCGCTGGAGTTGTTTATTCATCCTCTATTCTATTTATCCACAGGCCAGCTTTCTTTGTTTGAGCCAATACCATGCTCTTTTTATCACTGTAGCTTTGTAGTATAATTTGAAGCCTAAAATTGAGGTTTGCTATTGTTGCCTGGTTTCCTCTTGTTGCCCAGGATTGCTTTTGTTATTCTGGGTCTCTCCTGGTTCCATATGAATTTTAAGATTGTTTTCTCTAGTTCTGTGAGGAATGCTATTGGTATTTTGATTGGGATTACATTAAACCTGTGTACCAGTTTTGGAAGTATGACCAGTTTGACTATATTGTTTCTGCTTAGTCAGGAATAGGGGATATATTTTCACTTTCTGGTGTCCTCTTTGATCTCCTTTTTCAAAGTACTGTATTTTTTATTGTAGTGTTCTTTCACTTCCTTGGTTAGGTTAATTCCTAAGTATTTAATTTTTCTTGATGCTGTTGTGAAAGTTATTGTTTCCCTGATTTCTTTCTCAGTGAGTTTATTATTGGTGTACAGGACTGTTGATTTTTGTGTGTTGACTTTGTATCCTGCTGTGCTACTGAATTTGTATCCTGCTATGCTACTTCTCTGTAGCTTTTACCCTCTTTCCCCAAAAATAAGACCTAGCCAAAAAATAATTGGCCTTGAAAACTAGAGATCAAAAATTCCATCACCAATCACACTATCCTTGCCTTTCGTGCCATCCCTATTCTGCTCAGTGGCTACTCTGTAAGGCAAGGATAGGCTGGTTGGGGCTAGCATTTCTTATCTCTAGATTTCAAGGCTCATTATTTTCCAGCTAGGTCTTAATTTCAGGGAAACTTTGTAATTTTCCTGTCAGTTCTTTCCCAATTCCTAGTAGTCTACTTCTTCACCAAGTTGTTTTGTTTTCTTCACCAAGTTGTTTTGTTTTCTTCACCAAGTTATCTTGTAGTATCAGAGTTCCAGATCTCATAGAGGCTGAATTTGGTTGTCAATCATCACTTCACCATTTTCCCTAGAGGAAAAATATTTTCTAGTTTAAAATATTCTTTCTTTCTATGGAATGATTATGATTTTCTCCACATGTTCTTCTAAAATTCTAATATTTTTGTCTTTTCACTTAAATATTTAATATACTTAAATGTTGAGCTGATTCTGAAATGGGATATTAATTTCATTTTCTATATGGATACCTGGTTTTCACATACCATTTAAAGAAATATGACTGCTTTTTCTCTACTGGTATGATAAACCTATCTGTTATATAACTAGCATTCATAAGTATATGAATGTATTTTGAGAATCTCTGTTTGACTGCATTAAGTGGTGTACTGGTAATATTTAGTAATCAGCTCCTCCTACTCTAGTCCCATACACAAAAAGCACAAGTTTGTAGTATTTTCTGATGTCTGCAATATAATGCTGCCACTATAATCAGTTTAAAGCTAACAGTATGATATAATGAAATAAAGAAGGGACGTTCACTACTGCAGGTCACAAACAGTATCTGTCCCAGACAGTGTTAATAACAAACTTGCCTTTAATGATCAAAGCTTGATATCTGATAAGACAGTTCTCCTTCTTTCTCTCAAGAGCGATTTGTCTATTATTGGTCTTTTTCGTTACTATCTAAATTTTAGAATCAGTTTATCAAGTTTCTCTTTTAAAACTTTGGAGACTTAAATTGGAATTTCATTTAATCAATAGACTTAGGAAGAATAACATCTTCATAATATGAAGTTTTCTAAACCATGAACATAGTATATCTCTCTGTTTATTTAGATCTTCTAATTGTTTTCAACTTTTTTTATTAGTACATGCCTAAAGTACATAATGCTTACATTCCTTGTGGAGAGCTGGTACATGGACATAATACATTTTCATTTTTTCAATCCACTTGCTCTCCATTCCCTCAGCCCTCCCTAAATGTTTTTCACTGAATTTCTTTTTGTTCTTGTTGTTTTGTTTTTGTTTTGTTTTTTAGTACTGTGAATCAAACTTAGGACCTCACGCTTTCCAGGCAGGCACAGTTCCACGAGCTATATCTCTAGCCCTCACTGAATTTCTATAATTTACCCCCTGAATATCTTGTGTATCTTTTGTTAGTTCTTTTTTTTTTAAAGACAGAAAAGAAAAACAAAAAACAAGAGACATACAAACAACGCCTATAGGAACAACAAAAGACCCAAAATAATAACAATATAGGCTTTCAAAACAAGATGATAGGAATTTAACAATAGTTATAATATTACATACTATTATCTTCAAAAGAATTGCTGAGATTACCAGAGGTAGATATGCAAAATTGATCTAGTCATATGAGTATTAACTATTCTTTTCCAAGAACTAATAGAATTAGTAGTATAATCATCTTAGCTGTTTTATGTATATATAAACGAATTTATATCTTTTCCCTTTTCCCTTCCTTCTTTTCTTCTTTCTCCTATCCCAGTTATTTTTCCCCTTTGAGCAGTTTCTTACCCTTTCACAATATCTATTGTAGATTTTGGATCTTATTTACTCTTTCAGTTTCTTACACTAGGGAGACAATACAGTATTTATACCTGTGAGTCTGATTTGTTTCACTTATGAGTATGGTCTCAAGTCTCATCCATTTACCTATAAAAGCCTCGATGTGATCCTTCTTTATAGCTGAGTAGAACTCCATTATATAAAAATACCATATCTTTTTTATCCATCCCTCAGTTAATGAGCATTTGGGTTGTTTCCAAGATTTGACTATTACAAATTGTGCTGCTATAATCATGGGTGCACTGGGGAAATGCCTAGAAGTGAAATAGCTGGATCAAATGGGAACTCTAATCCTAGGTTTTGAGGAACCTCCACACAGATTTCCATAATGCTTGCACCAGCCTACAATCCCAACAGTGAAAAAGAGTTCTTTTTTTCCCACAGCCCCTCTAGCATTCATTATTGGTTGATTTCTTGATCTTTGCCATTCTTTCTGGAGTGCGATGAAATCTCAGCATTGTTTTAATTTGCATTTCTGTAATGACCAATGATACTGAACATTTTTTCGTATTTTTGTTTGCCATTTGTATTTCTTCGTCTGTGAAGTGTGTATTCAACTCAGATGCCCATTTTTGGATTGGGTCTTTGATCTTTAGGACATGATCTTTTTTAATTCTTTATATGTTCTAGATAGAAGTCCTTTGTCTGAGAAATAGTTCACTAAGATTTTTTTTTTTTTTTTTGCGGTACCGGGGATTGAACTCATGACCTCATGCTTGCCATGCAGGCGCTTAGGCCACTGAGCTAGATCCCCAGCCCTTGGCTAAGATTTTTTCCCAACTCTTTCATTTTGGCATTTTCCTGTGTTCCTCCAAGTCAGTCAGATGCCAAGTCCTAGTTGCTTCCTGTTCTGGTGGGCTGTCCAGCAGTAGGCCTCACTGATGGTTGGTGTTGGTTCTGGGTCACAGGATGCAGACACTTGGTCCCCGCGGGCCTCACCAAGGGTTCCTGAATGACTACAGGTTGCTGGGCGTAGGTTCCCAGTCCCTGCAGGCCTAAGAGATGGTTCCCAGGTGTGGATGGATCATTGGGTGCAGACTCCCAGTCCTAGCAGGCCTCACCAAGGGTTCCTGGATGACTGCAGGTCCCTGGGCACAGACTCTCAATCTCTGCAGGGCCTCAGAGATGCTGTCAGGGTGTGGGTGGGCTGCTGGGTGCAGCTTCCCAGGCCCCAAGAGCTTCATCCAGAGTTACTGGATGACTGAGGGTCACTAGGAACAGACTCCTGGTCCCCACAGGCCTCTGAGATGGTGTCTAGGTATGGGCAGGCTGTTTGGCACAGCTTCCTGGTCCCCAACAGCCTCACCAAGGACTCCCAGATGACTCTCTTTTGTTAGTTCTATTCCTCCGTATTTTACCCTTGTAGCTATTCTAAACAGTGTACATTCTAAGATTTCATTTTAACTCCTTATAAAAATACATACTCCATGTAAAAATACATACAATTTCTACATATTGATTTTGTGGCCAGAAATTTGCAAAAATTTTACTAGTTGTAATTGTTAAACTGTGGATTCAATCAGATTTTCCATGTAATCTCAAGTAAGAACAAGGTTTCTTCCTTTCCTGTATTTTACTTTGTATATTTAAATTCTTTTTCTTGCCCTACTATAGTGGCTAAGACTTCTATTATATTGTATAAATGGTACTAGTTGGTACCTACTCATTTTTCCCTTAGAATATGGCATCTCATCACATATGTGAAAAGAATATTGAAGGTTAAATTGGGCAATGTAGACTAGAAAATCTAAAGATGTTTTGGAGAAGATGGAGTTCTTTCAGTTAAGAAAGGCTTTTGGTTGAAATCCTGAATCCAGACTGACTAGACTTTGTTCAGTTAAGAAAAGCAGACTAGGGCAGGAAGAAGAGAATAGCAAGAACAAAGGTAGGAATGAGCTTGGCATATTGTAGTACAGTACATTAAGAACATCAAGTGATTATAGTTCATTTTGATGAAATAACTAGTCCCATTGGTTCAACCTTCAAAATATGCACAGAATCAGACCACTTCTTACTCCTTTTATCACAGCACCCTAGTTCAAACTACTATTACTTCCCTCCCTGATAGTTACAAAAGCTTCCTGGCAGGTCTCTGCTTCAGTCCTTTCCCTTTGCAGTCCATTCTCCATTGCCAATCAGATACTTTTAAAATGTAAATTAGAAAATGTCACTCCTTTATTTACAATCCTCTGACAGTTTTCCATCTCACATAAAGTAAAAGCCAAAGTCCCTTCAATGGCCTTCCTGGCCCTACATTAGGGTTTCTCTGCCTTGACACCACAAAAATTTGGAGCTGGATAATTCTTTGTTGGTGAAGAGGTACTGTTCTGTGCATCGTAGATGTTTAGCGTCATTCCAGATTTCTACATACTAGATCCAGAGGCAAACAAAAATGTCTCCAGACATTTCAAAATGTTTCTTGGGGACAAAACTGCCCTCAATTGAGAAACTCCGTTCACATGATACACCTTTCAATATACCCCACTCAGCCTCTCTGATTGGCTCAGTCACACTGGGGTCTTTTTATTCTATGATGTGACACATGCTCCCACATCAGAGCCTTTGCCTGTTCTCCTTGCCTGAGATGCTCTTCCTCAGGGGAGTTGCATAACTCACTCCTTCCATTTCTTTCAGTCTTCTGCTCAAATGTCCCTTATTGGTGAGACTTCTGTGACAACCCTCTGTGCTAGCAACCTTCTCTATTCTCCCCTCATCCCATGTGCCCTTGATCCTGTTCTGCTTTTCTCCCCACCACCTGAGACTTACTTTCTGTCTCCCCAACTAGAATACAAACTCTATAAGGAAGGAACTTTGTCTATTTTTTCATTCTTGTATCCTTCATGTTGCAAGCAGTGCCTGGCACAATGAACAATACCTTGTTGAATGAATGAACAGAGCTGTTGGATAGGTGGAG
>RJWT010013475.1:20000-21726 GCA_004365215.1 Cuniculus paca | reverse complement strand
GGGATGTATCTTACAACCAACATTCTTTCAAAGGAATCAAAGGAGTTGATGAAAGCAACAGGTGGTAATGGAAGGGTTAAATTTGTCATGAGGGGTTTTGGTTTGGTTCTGTTCTGTTCTGTTCTGTTCTGTTCTGTTCTGTTCTGTTCTGTTCTGTTCTGTTCTATTCTGTTTTTGGCAAGGCATTGAAGATTAAATCCAGGGCCTTAGCACTGAGCTATGTTTCAGGCTGGGTTGGAACTTTTGATCCTCCTGCCTCAGTCTTCCAGAGTGTTGGAATTGTAGCTTTGAACCATCACACCTGGCTAATGAGGGGTTTTCTGGGGGCAGCAAGTTTACTAGAAAGTGTTTACTTTTTTAATACAGTGTTTTATTTTGTGATTATGTTAAATTTACAAAAAAGTTAACAAAGATAACACGGACAGTTTGCCCTGTACCTGTCGTTCAGTCTTTAGTTATCCTAACACTATCATCCTGCATTATTGCAATGCATCTGTCAACACTAAGAAATTCATGATGGTACATTATTATTAACACAAAAACAAATATCATTTAAGGCATACCCATTTAGCCATTAATGGCCTACTTCTGTTCCAGAGTCTGATCTGGGATCCTACATTTCTCTTAGTTGTCGTATTTCCTAAGTCTCTTCTAGTGTGTGACCATGATACTTTCAAGGACTCTCAGCCAAGTATTCTGTATAATGTCTTCAACTGGGGTATGTCTTAATATTTTTCTCATGATTACACTGAACTTACAAGACTTGGGAAAGAATAGCACAGAGGTCAGGTTCCTCCATTTTCATATCATAACAAGGAGTACATGATACCAACATGACTTATCACTGTCTATGTTAGCCTTAATCTGTTGGCTAGGGTAATGTCTGTCAGATTTCTCCTCTGTAAAGTTACTATTTTTCCCTTTCCATACTCAACCTTTTGGAGTCAAGTTACAAATTTAGTTCACACTCACAATGGGGAGGGCAGCTAAACTCTACCCTCTGGAAGCAAGACTATCAAGATTTATTATTTGTTTTGCTTGTAAGGGAGTTTTGTCTCCCTCGTTATTTATCATTTATACACATAAACTTGTATATAATTTATTTTGTGATTTTGGTTCTAACTCCCACTTGAAAGCTTTTTTTTTTAAGAGAGAAAAGTAAACAAAAAAAAAAACAATGATAGAAAGTTTCAAAGCATGATAATAAAAAATTGACAATGGCACTAGAAGCTTTTACTTAGATTTTTGAGTTAAATTTGTACAACCAATTTTAATCCTTCCCTTTATACTCTGCACCCTCTTTCCTCTATTCCCCATAAACTGACTAAAAACATATATTTGCCTGTCATTTATTTCAGTGATGAATCTATTTAACAGTAGTTTCCAGTAAAGCTCTCCAGGAAGTCTGATAAATTCTCTTTAGGTTGCCCTTTTTTTTTTTTTCATAAACAGAACTGATAGGTCTCAAATGTAAATTTGCTTAATCTGACCTAAATTTTGATGTTTGTTTTATGTAGTAACCAATAATTTAATTTTGGGTTTTATTTTTGCTTATCATCTAGTTTTAATTATTTGGGTAATACTTTTTGAAGTGGAGAAATCACAAGTGAGTTCTTCTTTAAACTAGACCTGACATTTTCCATCTTGCAGTTACCATTCCCCATAAATTATCAAAAATGCTAGAAAATCAGTGAATACTGTTGTGTGTAAGCCATTGGGTGGGCAC
>RJWT010013475.1:0-15000 GCA_004365215.1 Cuniculus paca | reverse complement strand
TTTGTAAACCCTATCTCTCACTTTGGCACAGTATTGTGCTACCATTGTGCTCATCGGACTTGCTGAAAGATTAATTACAACTGAAGAAATGTATCTTTTAACTGTCTCATTACATAAAGAATTCATGGTGAAGTTAACGTCCACATAATTTAATGATATACGGGTTTTAATTATATAGTACACTCTTAATTGTACAGCTATTTTTAGATCAGGCTACTAACTTGTTCATTTAAATGAATAGTGCATTTGAATGGGGAACTGAAATATGAGCTTTCTTGAAAATTCCAAGAATCTCAAAAGCTCTTAAAAAATGTCTTAACCTGGAAGGATATTTTTATTGTATTTGTGTCTCCTGAAAATGAAACTGACCTGTACCTTGCCTTCATTGCATAGGTTGCCTGACAGGTAGGATTTTGACATTTTTTTTAACTAATAAAGTGCAAGAAAGATAGATCTCTGTTGTTGGATAATGGGCAGAAATTGAATAGCTGTGTTTTCCTTGAAAGTTGTTGGGATTTTTCTCAGGAGAATTAGAGGAAAGTTATTTCTGAATAGAAGCGCTGTCCCTGGCTATAATTAGTCACATGGGCTTAGTTCCCAGGAAATGTTTCTTTCAATGCACTGCAAGTGTGTGAATTTTCATATTGTTTAACATACCTTGAAAGTTCATCTCAGCTTCCTTACCTACAGTTCTCAAATTTAAGATACGAAGTTTAGGTTGTTCTTTTCCCATTGGAAACTCTTAAGGAGTTTACCAAAACTATGCACATGTTCTTGCCTATGAACTTTCTCCCTCTTTCCATGAATTTTTCCAATCCTGGACAACACTTTTAATGACTTAGAATTAGCTATTTTTCTAATTACTCGCAGAGGCAGACACCATAATGTGATATGGGTCTTTGCCAGCAGCTGGAAACACAAGAGATATAAGTGAGGAGACTACCAGAGGGAGTCGTTAGATCACTTTGCAAGCAATCATCTTGCAAAGCAGAGACCTTCCCCATCTACTGGAATAATGCAGACTTGATCACACAAGACCCCACTGTGGTATCACTTTTAGGAGCATCCAGTGTCTTTTCATTTTATTTTTTGTCTTTTTGTGGAATGTGACACTCATGATCTAGTTAGGTTTTCTAGCAACCCTAGCAAATTTTGGTAGGTCTTTTCTCCCTGCTTTTTCCTCTGACCTTGAGCTAAAGTCTTCTGCTTGCCTCTAAAAGCATCTTTCTGTAGCACTATATTTGCTGTATTTAGAATCCTAAATGTTTTTGAAACTTTCTTGCTAATATTTGAATTGGAGGAAAATCCAGGTAGGAGGAGGGAATGCCAATGAGTTCAAGTCTGAGAATTAAGACAAGTTAATCTAGAATGTTTCAGATTGTCTTTGAGTATCATAGGAATAGTGATAGAGAAGAATAGCCTAATGATGAACCTGGTTGGCCAAAACCAAATTATTGCCCTGTCATTACCTAGGAGTGAGATTTGGCAAATGGTTTAAATTCCTCATGCCTCAGTTTTTTCATTTGTAAGATGGGGTTAGCAGCCTGGTAGGTATGTTCCAGAAATCCAGAAAGTTAGAACCAGGTGCGGTGGTGCATGACTGTCATCCTAGCACTTGGGAAGCTGAGGCCATCGGATCACAGTGAGTTCAAGGCAAGCCTGAAGTACATAGCAAGAATCTGTCTCAAAACAAACAAATGAAAAAAAAATTGTTTTACACTGTGAGGATTGATCCTAGGGCCTCACATGTGCTAGGTACCACTGAACTGTACCCTCACTCTGAGTGACAAGTATAAAATGGTGCCTAAAATACTGTGCATAAAAAAATAAATGCTAGGTTTTTTTTGTTTGTTTGTTTTTTAGAAGTAGAAACTTATTAAGTAGAGTGAGTTACCTTTCATTCCTAAGTGTTTGACTTGGTACAAATATGAAGCTAGTTTTTGTGAAATTCTAGAAATGTGGGTACAACATTCATAGTTTTTGCTATATTCATAATGATAAATATACACTATTTGATATTTTTGTCATCAAATTGTGTTTTTAGGGGCCAGGGATTTAGCTCAGCAGTTTAAGTACCTGCCTGGCAAGCGCAAGGTTGTGAGTTCGATCCCCGGTACAAAAAAAAAATTTGTTTCATAATTACACCTTAAACAATAGCCTGTTGACATAAATGTAAAATGCTGATTAAAAAAAATACACAACTACTAAGAACTTGTGTAGCTACTAATAAAATCATTTTGCTCGCTCATGCCAGAGCACTGTTCTTTTTGGGGTACACAATATTAGATATTTTCAACATTTATTTTAAAACGTACATCATATTGCCTTATATTCTGCATTTCTCAAATGCAATTTTTTTTTAAAAGCCTACTTATTCATAATGAGAAAACTTCAAATTAAGTGAAATACATATGGCTACCTAAAAATTGCTCTAATGGTGAATTTAAGAAAGACTTGGATTTTTGAGTGGCCTTCTCTTTCATTTATCAGTTTCATTAATTAATTAATTCAGTATTTTACTAGTAGCTGTCTTACATCGAACAGCTTGTGAGTGATAAAAGAAATATTTCTGCTTTTAAGCAGCTTGAAAAACACCCTGATACAGTTCCTTAGTCTGTCATGTGAACCACTTTCCCAAATGGCATTTTGGATAAACAGATACACAACATATCTGTGACATTAAAACTTCACTGTGGTGGTAGGGAGAGTAGAGCAACTGAGAAGTGTCTGAAATTCTTCTTTGGTGGGCCATAATAAAAAAAATGCTAAATATCTATATAGACCAAACTTAGGATCATATAAAACTGAGCTTGAAATCTGAAACCTTGTAGCTTCTCAACTAGTAATAAACTTGTAAGACTTTTTCTTATCTTCTTAGAGTGAACTACCATGATCCTAATTCTTCTTTCATGTAAAAGCTCCCAGATAGTGCAGAAATCTGATCTCTTTTTCTGTACATTGTGCTAAACATTTCTTATCAGATATTTTTAAAATGTGGCATGATTTCAAATTTTAACATCCTGATCAGCGTCTTATTAAAAAATATGACAAAGTAATATTGAATCAAGTGCCAGTTGATTGATAGACAACACAGCTTCTCTCTATTCCATAGTATGAGGAAGAAGGATTGAAAAAGTAAGGGATGGCTTTAGTGAAGGAGATGAGAATTAAAATTTTGAGAATAGAAGTTTTGGCCAATGAAATGACAAGCACAAACATTCCAGATTTGGAGGACATGTGTGGGGGCTCAAGGAGTAATTAAGTATGGTCATTGCATTAGCCAAGTGCTTAATAAATATTCACTAATGCATGTTTTTTGGAGAAGGGTTTATGTTACATAATGGCTGTAAAACTGTAAGTTGCCTGAGATAATTTTCTTTTTCTTTCCTTTTTTTTTCTTTTGGTATAAGAAATCAAACTCAGGACCTTACGCTTGCCAGGCAGGAGCTGTGCAGCTGAGCTATATCCCTGGCCCTGAGATAATTTTCTGATCAGTGAAGCTACTTAATGCTTTGGATGTGTCTTATTATTCTCACATAACACTTTCATATTTGATGATTCTAACTTATTTCTTCCATGATTATGTTCTAGTTGGAAAGCAGAATTTAATTTTCCTTGTAGATACTACAGTTGACCAGGAAAGACATTGACAGGTCAACCCCATGGAGATCTTGCTTGGGACCTTCATGTCCTTGATGTTCAAGGGCTTTATACTCTCACTTCAAGGAAAAATTAACTACTACCTGATGTTTAGGGTTTGCTGTCTTGGAGCTCAGGCTCTCTAGCAGCCACATGAAGAGGTAAAACTCCTGGTGTCCCTGGGGCTATAACCAGTAGCATCTATCTTCTCCCATCTAGGTTGTCATCTACTTGTTTCGGTTGTTGCTATGGGGGGGTGCTGTTTTTATTAGTGAAAGGAGAACTAGATTCTAACACCACAGTTCTGACTGCACATAAATTTTTCTTCCAAACAGTTCCTTTCATCTTTATGCCTACCTTGTCCTTCACTCATCTTTTCTTTTGTACTACTATTGGCATCCAGTGCACTGTCAGCTGATGCTGGTCAACCTTTCATGTTCAAACCTATTTGTGGTCTTGAATTTAGGTTCCCAATTACATATGGTCTTCTCTTTTAGTTCAGATATGAGCCAGTCAAAAAGCACTCTTTGCAGACTTTCAAGAGTCTTGAGAACACAGGTTATTTACCTGTTTACAGTAGTTGCCTCTCTTACTTCCAGGATTAGCTGGTTGTTTGTCCAACCTTACACTAAGGAAAACAAGCTTTCTAATAAAAGTGGATACTACTATCAGTGATTCTTGAGAAGTTCTCCTTGCCTGATTGCTGAAGTGAACTGCTTGAAATACCCTTAGCTAAGGGGAAGAATCCTTATAATATGTGCTTAAAGGCTAGGCTTAAATTATACCCCCCCCACCAAGTGATAAAACATTAACTTAATAAATAGAAAGAATTTCTACCAAATTCTTTTCAAAAAACAACTTTGATAGTGAACTGTGCACAAGTACTGCAAAAATGTGCATGTGTGTGTGCGTGTGCACACGCGCATGCACGTGCGTGTGAAGGCATACTCTGGCATTGCCAAATTTTGCCTATTGAACAGATGTACTTCTGGCTGTCTCTGTTAAGATTGTTACAATCTGTACTTAATAAGAACAAGCCTCACACTTTTGTACAACCTCATGAAGCCTTTCACTTTTAACTGTCTCAACATTAGACAGTAATGGTATGCTTATTGATAATGCAGTGTTGGTAGGCAGAAGGCAGACCACATCGTCAGCCAACAACAGCTGAAGCACCAATGTAACAATTATAACAGTACCAGTGTTACTTTTTCACTGACAAGGGGTTTGAGGAACACAGACATTAATTAATTTTTCAAGATGACATGGGTGATGGGTGGAAGAGCCAATCCTCAAACCATGTCTGTCTAAATTTAGCCTCTGCTGCAACCACTGTTCCATACTGTCGCTTGGAACATATTTATGCATAGCTTAGCTTCCCAAGTTCACATTTTTTCAGAATCCATGTTTTTCTTCTTGGGAGGAAGATGAAATAACAGTTATATTCTTGTTATGTGACTTCTGGAGGCCAGGTCATAAAAGCCATTAAGTGTCTGCTTGGTTCTCCCAGCCACAGTTTCAAAGAGAAATACAAGCAGGTCCTCTAGGAGCTCACATGATGAGAAGCTAGGTCCAGCTGTACCAAGCATATGAATGAGTCATCACAAAAGTGAGTCCTCCAGCATCCAAAAGACCTATCCAGTTGAGGCAATATGAAATGCAAGCTGTCTCCACTGAGTCTAGCCCACGTAGCTGAAAAAAGAGCGTTGAGAATTGTTTAATTAAGCCACTCTCAAAGGGGGAGGGGATTACATTTGAGAATCCAGTGGAACTGATTATTGAACTCCTAAGAGTAAGTTGTCTTGTTTTCTCTGTTTGATGATTAGCACAGTGCTTTAGCCTAGGATACAGAGGCAGCCTTTGGAGAAATCAGAGTAACATTTATTTTCTAGCCCCCATGGCCATTCTCCCAGCCCTGCCAGGAGAGGTCTTGCAGCACAGAGGTCTTCAGAAGAGGCAGAGGTGACTCCATTCTCCACCTTATCCACATCTCTGTCATTTGCCCTCTCTCCATGGTTCGAGGCACCCACTGCCTAGAAGGACCTTTTCTTTCTACAGTTTTACAGTTCTGACATCAAAAAAGTTAATACTGTCTCGCAGTCTTTCTTGGTGGTTGAGTGATTTACTCTCATAGTATGCTTTGATTCGATCCCCATTTTTTTATTTGTCTATTGTAGATTTCTGCTTTGTGGTTACCATGAATGCTATAAAAATATCTTTTGATTATATAACAAGCCATTTTGAAATGACAGATGCTTAATATGATCATAAAGACCAGAATCAAAAGAGAAGAAAAATATACTAATAAGAAAACTCTACCCCTGTACTCCATTCCCACATTTTGAATTGTTTATGTTCCATGTTATGTTTCTATATTGCCTACCTCTTAACATATTGATGTTATTATTTTGAATTGTTTTCTAGTCATTGTAATGATTTCAGTGGTTTACATACCATGCTTATAATTTTAGAGCATTCTGAAGTTGTATCATTCTTCTTACCAGTGAACTTTATACCATCCCATCTTTTCTTTTTACTAATTAATGTTTCTTCCTTTCTATTTGAAGAGCCCCTTTCAGCATTTATTATAGGTTTGGCAAAGAAAAAGTATCCTCTCATTTTTTGTTTATGTGAGTGTCTTTATCTCCTTTTTTAGTTTTAAATGGTAGCTTTGCTAGATACAGTATTCTTGGTTGACAGCTTTACATCTCTGTACTATGAAAATTTCACACTACTCTGCCAGCCTGTAAGGTTTCTGTTGAAAAGTCACCTTGTGTGTTTTTGTATCTCTTCTCTTGGATCCTTGAGAATCTTCTCTTTATCTCTCCCCTGTGAGAACTTCATTATAAGATGTCTTGACATAGACTAGGTTGAGTCAAATCTAACTAGTGACCTTCTGCTACCTGAATATTTATATCCTTCTCCAGGCTTAAGAAATCTTCTCTTTCCTTGAATAAGCAACCCCTTTGACATTCTCGATTCCTTGCCCTTGAACTCATATAACTTGAATATTTGCTCTCAATACCATCCCAACCTTGCTGTGCTCCTCTTCATTTTTTTCTTCCCCAGCATATATTTTCAAATAGCTTCTCTGCACTCACTAATAGTTTCTTCTTTCAAATCTATTCTGCTGTTGATGCCTTCAAACAAAAACAGGAAACAAGCTTCCCCTTGAATGTTTTATTAAAGGGTCTTCAAACATTTCAAAACTATGACTGCTATTGTTGATGGACCATATTTCCACAACAGTGACATAGAAATGATAAAAAATTTAAAACAAACAAATACAAACAAGATTAATTAAATTTTAAGGTGTCAAAATGAGAGAATCTATATTTATAGTTGGAAATAGGATTGGTAACATAATATTTAAACATCAGGGGATAGAGCTTGAATTTTTAACTTCCCTGGATGGACAGATGTGCAACCAGGAGCTGGCATAGAGCCATCACAAAGAGCTCAAAACATGAAAAAGTCCTAGGAAAAGTATATGCCTGAAGAAAATGGGAAGGAAGCTTTCTTACTGAATATAGCCTTGTTGTGGAGTAGTAGTACAAAAGAGATAAATTAGAAATAGGTCAGCACTCTTCATGGATTTAGATCCAAATTTACATCCTTGTTTACTTCACAAAGTCCAGGCTAAGAAAATAACAATAAAACTGGTTTCTGCAAAAGTAAATATGAAACTACTTTATGATAACTACTTTCACAGTGCAGGGCAAACAGTGCTTGCTTAAAATAAACTTTCAGGGCTAGGGATTTAGCTTGGCAGCACAAGCCTGGCAAGCACAAGGTTGCGAGTTTGATCCCCAGTACCAAAAAAAAAAAAAAAAAAACAAACTGTCAATAACACTTTACACACCAAAGAAGATAACTCACTTTCAAGGGAAAGATATATGGGAGGATGTTTAGGTAGGTAGGTAGGCAAATACATAATGGATGGGTGCATAAACATAGTACATCATTAAATGGAGATGAATAAATAAAGATACCATAAATTAAACCTGTAAGACAAAACATATGACTACCAAATTTTAAAACTATATATATATAGCTTGAACTAATAAGATGTAAGACTATAACTGGATAAATAAAATAATGTGAAAAAGAGCAGACATACTTGAAAACATTCAAAATGATGAAATAGTTATTGAAGGTAGAAGCCCATTAGATGGGTACAATACAATTGCACTTCTATATCTTTGGAACATGTTCCAGGACCCACTGTAGATTAAGAAATGTATAGATATTCAAGTCCTTTTGTAAAATGCAGTCTGTAGGATGTGCCTATGTGTAACTTCATGTGCCTATGCATAGCTTCCTTCCATAAAATATTTTAAATCATTTTTAGATTTCTTGTAATACTTAATACAATGTAAATTGTTTTTACACTATGTTGTTTGCAGAACAAAGACCAGGAAAAAGTTGCTATACATGCTTTTATTTTCCTGATTATTTTCAACCCATGGATGATTGAATGCATAGATGGAGAACCCTTGGAAATGAAAGAAGACTGTATAGGTTCTACAAATGATTGGCAGAGAATGCGATGAGAATAATTTAATAAAAGTACTTTTAGTAAACTGTAAGGATGAACTGAGGAGGTAGTATAGACACTGTACACGGGCAGGAGATGGTAGCATATAGAATAAGGCTAATGAATATCCAGTAAAAGAGTTCTAGAAGAGATAATGGAGGCTAAAATTATAGTGGCTCAGATTTTTTTCAAATAGTTTAAGACCTATATCCTGAAATTCATAAAACATAGCTAATCCCAGGACAGCTAAATAAAAATCATCTTGCCTAGTCATAGGGTCATGAAACCATTGACTATCAAAGAAAATTCTAAAAGTAACACATTTTACACATATAAGGATTATTGGTGGCGTCACAGTATAGTTCTCATCAGTAACTGTAGAGGCCAAGAGATGGTGTAATCATAGCTTTAAAGAGTTAAATTAGAATGACCCTTAGCCTACCTACCATTATATATCTCATTATTTTGTCATTCAAAACAAGACAAGACCATGGGATTTTGCTACTCACTGATTCCAGGTGAGAGAACTAATAAATGTGATGCTTGAGCAACAAGGATATTGAACTCAAAAGTGGACAGTGGAATTAAGAAGCAACACTGAAAAGGGAAATTTGTAGATGGGTTGTTAAATCTAAATAAGAATTGAGTGCTTTTTAAAAAAGAGGGTAACTCAGGGCTATCGAGAAAGAAAACAAGTAAAGAATATGTGTATGTGTGATATGATAAAATTGTATATATATGAAATTGGCTTGTAGAATTACGGAGTTTGAGGCTGATGAGTCTCAAGCTCTGCAGTTTGCGAGCTAGAAACCCATGAGAGTTAAGTGTTGTAATTACAGTCTAAAAGCCATCAGGCTTGAAGGCAGGGAAAAGCCAGTGTTTCAGTTAGAGACCAAAGGCTGAAAAAGAAATACTGATGTCCTAGCTCCAAGACACAAAGAGTTTTTCTGTTACTGGGCTTTTTGTTCTTGCGTTCAACTGATTGGATGAGGCTCAATCAGATTGGGGAGTGCTGTCTGCTCCCAGTTCAGATGTTAATCTCATCCAGAAACACCCACACTGACAAGTCCAGAGTAATGTTTTGCAGATATTCTGCACCCCTGGCCCAGTCAAGTTGACATGTAAAATTGACCAGTTACACATTAATTGAGGAATTGTCTTCACAAACAAGGTGGTTAATAATAATAGGCACAATAGTAAGGGCTAATGTTGGAGGGAGTGAGTGGTTTCCAAATCCGTTATATACAAAATGACGAAGATTAGATATTGATTCAGCTTAAATATCTTTTGAGAGTACTACTTAAAAAAATAGAGGTACAGTGTATTATCCCCAAAAGAATAAAGGGAGAACAATAAATAGAATGTAGAAAAAGAGAAAGAGGAGGAAAGAATGGCTGGCAGAACTTGGAAAATAAGAGAGCAAAGAGAAATCTGAAAGCATCAGTTACAATGAATATGAATGGATTAAAGTCATATCTTTAAAAGCAGAGGTTTCATAGAATTTTAGAATAATCTTACTAAATGTTTTCTTTTTTAATTAGTTAAGTTTATTGGCACATTTTAGTTATACATGGTGATCACATTCATCATAGGAAATTTGCATCTGTAGTTGATATAACTTGATTCTTTTTTTTCCCATTCCCCTATCCTCCCTTCAACCCCTCTTCCCTTCCTTATTTACAAAAGCTGTGTTTCCATTTTTTCCTTGTTTTCTCATTGTTTCTTTTCCCTTCCTTTCCCCTTCTCCCATCCCTAGTTCCCCTTCCCATTTGAACATTTTCTTCCCATTTCACAGTATCTATTATACATTTGGTTCTTATTTACACTTTGAGTTTCTCACACCGGAGAAACAGTACGGTATTTAAATGTTGTTTCTATGAGCAACTTTAAAACATAATGACACAATAAATTTATAGGTAAAGATATAGAATATCAGATATACACTGTAGATATTATCCAAAAGAAAAATTGTGCAGCGGTGTTATCAGTTGATGACATTTAACCTAAGAAAAAATTCTTTAGAGATAGTTGTGACTTATTTCCAAAAGGCATCCTTACCAAGAATCATGTGTGTAACAGTGGGAGTACATATACTCAAGAGTACAGTCTCCAAATATAGAAAGCAAATATTGGCAGAATTATAGACACTGACAAATTCAGTAGGAGATGGTTATTTCATATCTACTTTAGGAACAATAAAAATGTAGAAGAGTTGAACAATGCAATTAAAAATCATAACCTATTAAACATTTCTGAACTTTATGTCAAAAAGCAGAATTTGTTTTTTAAAAACAAAATATATTTTTACAGATTTATCAAAAACACAAAGGAAGTCAAACAAC
This sequence comes from Cuniculus paca, assembly GCA_004365215.1. Lineage (NCBI taxonomy): Eukaryota > Metazoa > Chordata > Mammalia > Rodentia > Cuniculidae > Cuniculus > Cuniculus paca. The sequence continues at coordinate 4,482 of RJWT010013475.1, read as the reverse complement.
TGCCCCATATTAATATACATATCATAAATTAGAAGTAGCAAAAATCTAAAATTTTTAAGTAATTTGTGGGCCAAAGATGAAACATTAGAAACCACAAAATATTTATAAGTAAAGGACAATAAAACTTGTGGTATGTAGTTAAAACAAAATTTTGAGAATAATATAGCCTTGAAAAGCACATATTAGCCAGGTGTGGTGGCACACTTGGAACACTGAGACAGAGGAGGCCAGCCTGGGCTACACAGTAAGTTTAAAGCCACCCTGAACTACACCGCGAGACCTTGTCTGAAAATAAAGAGCACATTTTAAAAGATTGAAAGTAAATTTTTTTGGTGTAGGGGATTGAACCCAGGACATCTCACACATGCCACTTGTGTGTGCTCTACCACTGAGCTACGGCACCAGCCCTTGAAAGTGAATTTTGTAAAAATAGTAACTAAGGGCCAGGGATGTAGCTCTGGGGCACAGCACCTGCCTGGCAAGCACAATGCCCTGGGTTTGATTCCCCATACCAAAAAAAAAAAAAAAAAAGTAAAATTATAAAAAAAATATAATATGGCCAACTCAAAGTAAAAAAGCCAAATATAATGAAAAGACAAGTGAAATATAATTAAAAGAAATAGCACAGTAGATGGGGTCAACAATACTAAATTTTGTTTCTTTAAAAATAGTATTGAAAGAAATCAACCTCTAGCAAGACTGGTAAATAAGAAAGTTTATACAAATTAATATTAGGTCATCTAAAGTAAATTTATTGCAGATCTACAAGTTAAATCAGGTTAGTTAGCCTTTAGATGTTTTTTGTGAGTTTTTTACTTTAGGAAAACTTTGCAATGGAATGAGCATAGACTTAGGCATCATAGTCCAGGAATTGCCTGCTGCCTGTCTGCAGCAGCTTGTATTCATAGATGACAGTGCTCTCCTATTCTATGGACCCAGTTCCAAGTGACTGACAAGTCTTGCTGTGTGCACGCTTGGTAGAAATGAGAATTTGGTCAGTAGAAACATTAGCAGGAATAAACTGAAAGCAACAGCATGCTTCTGAGATTCCTCAGCTTCAGAAAATGTGAATGAAAGTGGGCGTGCACTCTGGCTTGATCCGAGATATGACAGTCTTCTGCAGAGGCAGAGTGGAACGTGTCACCTGTGGAGACCAGGCATGCCTGGGTCTGCATCAGAGCCTTTGACCTTTACTAGCACTTTCTCTCTTGCTCTAAAAATTGGCTGGTTGCAAGAAGAGAAAAGACATTTTGTTAAGTTTGAAATACAATGGACCCAATATGTAATTTTTACTATTTCATTTAAAACAACTGACTTCCTTTGTTTTGAATAGTGTTCTATTTAAAGTATTCAAACTACTTGTTGTACAAATTTATTGGTTATGATTCTTAATCTTGATAAGTACCCTATTCTAAAATTTATATTGTGAAGAAAATTATGTCATCAGATTCTTCTTTTGATAATTCTTTCTCTTCCCTCAAAATAAATGATTCACTTTTCTCATGTCCCATAGCATTGTCCCTCTTCTTTTTTTTTTTAAAGAGTGTACAATGATTTTAGTGATGAATTTGCATATGATTTGGCATGGGATCGGTAATTTTCCATAGGCCAGCACTTTGGGTTACATTGCTGGACCATTTTTAGGTTAATCTTTTGCTCTCATGAGGATGCGAGTTTGTAGTGTAATACATTAGCCAGTACCAGACACATAAGGAGAAGATGCTGCTGTTTCCTTGAGAACCTTAAATGTCCTCAGAGAAGGTGACTACATGGCAAGTGCTTTGATCTCGTTCCACTCGCCAGGCCTTGGAATTAAGCTGGGGAACTAAGCAGTCTGCCAGGCACATCGTTATCTCTTTAATAACATTGCTGCCATAATGTGTTCCTTTATAAGATGATTAGCTGCTTTATATTCTCAATATTTGTACCACTTATCCATGATTATGTCTTACAGAAATAATTGGTTACACCTATGATTGTATGTGGCAAATGCATAAGTCTGATTTGATTGTTACTATTATTTAAACTCTAGCTGTTTTCTCTGGAGATTCACACAGGAACCTTGAGTCAGCTGAGATAATTTCATCAGGCTGCAGAGCTGATTGTAGAGATAGGATGGATAAGAAAACTCAGTGATCCTCTCTTTGGATTTCCATATGCCTTCTCCATGTGCAGTGTAAACGTGTTTACAGATGACTATTAAATATGTAACTGTTGCTTTATACATGCTCATGTTACTAACTATAGGCAGTAATTAAAATAGTTGAACATTTTTATAGATTCAATACCATGCTTGAGTAAAGTGTAATTGCCTTATTTCTTTTTATAGTATTTGCTAACATTTACAATATGTGTCAATGTTCTTATATCACTGAACTTGACAAAGAACATAGCAACAAAAGTTAGATCAAAAATCATTTCATAACTTGAATGCTGCAGATCCGTAATCTGTGTCCATTTTCTTAATTATGCAATATGCATTTGAGTTTGGGCTTGTCTGGGTCCAACTCTAAGCTATTTTGCTAAAACTTGGGAATGATTCCACTGGAGGATTTTGACAGGATTGATTCTTAGGTGGTATCTGACTCGGCTTCAGTTTATAGACCTGCATTCCTCCCATGCATCAAGAGGAACTCTGGCTCCCTGGGTTGCTACATACCTATGATGAACAAAAGGAGTTCAGGACCTCCTACCTTGCTTTTCAAAGATCGTCACCTCTGTAACATTCTTCACTAGATGTCTCCCTTACTGCCTTTCTTCTTCTATAACACTTCCTGGGATTTCAGCTTAATTTGCAAGTGGACAAGGTATATTTTATGTGGAAAATTTGTGTACATATTAAATATTACAGTGAGACCTCTGTACCTTGGGGTCTAAATGAATGGATTGAAATATGGAACAAAAAAGTATCTGTTCTGAGCATGTACAGATTGTCCTTGTTATTATTCTGTACATAATACAATATAACAACTTTATATAGCATTCACATTCTATTAGTTATCATAAGTTATCTAGAGATTATTTAAAATGTATGGAAGCAAGTGCCTAGTTTACGCACAAGTACTATGTCGTTTTATATAAGGAACTTGAGCATCTATGGAATTTGGTGTCTGCGGAGGGTGAGGAAGGAGCTCCTGGAACCCATCCCTGATGGATACCAAATACTAAGAGACAACTGTACACACACACACACAGACTTTTGTTTAAATTTAAGATTACTCATTTAGCCAGTATACCTACTATTCTCACCTATGAAACAGGCATAGCATTTTATAGCAGTGGACAAGATCTATTTTAGAAAGGCTTGGTATGCAGAGATGATTGAGTTACTTTTGTTGAAATCATTGGTGTCTTTAAATCTGACCTGCTCTAACTAAGCTGTACATGTACATATGCTTGGTTATAAAATACCTACCTGCAAAAAATAAATATTTTTCTTTTCTGGTTGTTTTTTTGTTATGTTTTCCAAATGGGCTTTTCCAAAGCTAATTTATCTGCGAAAAGACATATGCTTTAGGTCTGGACTTGTTAATTTACCTTGGAAAAATTAGGTCATCATCAAATCTGGCAGTGTGGTTTATAAACTTGGCAACATGGTCTAATTAAAAGCTTCTCTTAGATTAAAAATGGAAAAATGATTAGTATCAGTAATATTTTTGTTTTCATGGTTTCTGTGTATGTAGGTATATGTCACTTCTTATGTTGCATTAAAAGTATGTTGACTGTCTGTTAATAGTTCATCTCTTTTCTTCTACAGCCTCCAAGACTGTTATAAATAGTATGCTACGGGACCCTTCTCAGATTCCAGATGGAGTTCTAGCAAATCAGGTCTATCAGGTATTAATCACAGCTGTCTGTTTTCAGTGGCAGTGCTGTTATCTGCCTAGCAGAGTAAAGGATTTTAAACCTCATTTAATTACTGTCATCATAAACTATCACTGAGGTCAGGGTGCACCATAAATGGCAATGCAATATTTGTGAGAAGAGCATTTCACTTTTTAATAGCTTGCTTTTATAGTAAATAAAAAGCACGCAATTTTTGTTTTCTGTGATTAAATCTGAACAACCTTTTGATCGCTTTCATTTTTGGGATGGGGAAGAAAAGTAATTACTGCTTTTAGGATGTTTACTGTAATGATTTCTGTAGTCACCCCATCCCAGACCCCTTCTCTTATTTTTCTGCAGTGCATTGTGAACGACTGCTGTTATGGACCATTGGTGGACTGCATCAAACAGTATCCTTTCCCATAAAATTTTAGGTGCACAATTGACGAGCTTAGACTCAGTGGAGGAGACGTGTCTAGCTTTAACCTGACATAAAGTTCTGCTTCACAAAACACATTTCATACTCTTCTATTTTACATTCAATCAACTGGAGGGTCACTGCAAACTATTCTTTCCTACAGCTTAAAAAATAAGATAGGCCACACAGGAAGATGTCAGTTCAGCAGTTGCACACTCATATTCTTATTTCAAACTGCT
>RJWT010013474.1:0-21726 GCA_004365215.1 Cuniculus paca | reverse complement strand
TTATCTGGCACTATGTTATTGTGATACTGCCCAGACTCCCAAAACAGCTATCTCTATATCTCTACCTCTATCTCTCCATCTCCATCTCCATCTCCATCTCTCTCTCTCTCTCTTTCTCATGCTCTCTCTCTCTCTTCTCTGTCCATCTGTCTTTCTCTCTCTACCCTCTTAATCAAAATAAGCTATACTTAAGTGAAAAGTTTTGCCTAAAAACACATCACCAATGTTAGAAGTACTTTGATACTAATGTATACTTATTTATTTCTTCCTTTATTTCTTTTTCAAAATACTTATAAGGATTTTTGAAATTCTTAGATTTATATAAAATTAAAATGTCAAAAATTTAAAAGTAAAATTCTTCTTTATTTGGGATAAAAACCAAACAAGAGAATATTTAATTTAAATTATTGCAATTTAATAGCGATACAAAATGTCTACATTTTCTCTGTTTAAGATTGTTACATCACTTGAAATTTTATTTTATTGTGGCAAGAACACTTAACATTAGATTATCCTTTTTCATGAATTTTAAGTTTACAATGCAGTGTGATTAAATAAAGGGATGATATTGTATAGCAGATCTTCTAAACTTAAACAGATCTTCCAAATTTGAAATGTTATGCCTTCAAATTAGTAACTCATTTCTTTTCTCCCATGAAATCAATGCTGTACACTCTCATTTTATGAGTTGACTCATTTTGATTCTTCATACAGATGAATCATGCGCTAGTTGTCCTGTGTCAGTACTAGTTAACAAAAATCTCCAAGGTGCTAACATGTCACATACTGCACAGAATATATATATCACATTTTTCATCCATTCACACACAGACATGAATTTAGGTTGCTTCCATCTCTTAACTACTGTGAATAGTGCTATAGTGAAAATTAAAGTATAAATATATTTTTAAGATACAGATTCTTTTGGATATATACATCAAAGAAGAATTATTGGATAACATGGTAGCTATATTTTTAATTTTTTAAGTAATTTTTACAGCTTTCCATAGTCACTTCACTACATTACATTTCCACCAACAGAAAAAAAGTATTCAGATTTTTTCACATCCTCACTAATATGTGTGTGTATGTGTGTTATAATACCCATTCTAACATGCAGGAAGTGGCATCTTATTATGGTTTTAGTTTTCATTTCTCTGATGACTATCATATTTTTTAATAATCCTATTGCATACATGAATGCTTTTGGGGGAAATATCAATTCAAGTCTTCAGCACATAGGGTTATTATTTTGGCTATTGAGTTATAAGGGTTTCTCAAACATTGTGAAAATTAACTTTTCACATTTATGATTTGAATATATTTTCTCTCACCCCTCAGGTAGCTTTTTCACTATGCTGATCGCTTCCTTTGTTGAAAGAAGTTGTTAAATAAGATGTACTTCTAGTCCATTTCTGCTTTTTTTTTTTTTGCATGTGCTATTCATATATGAAGTCATTGCCAAGACCATTATCATGAAATCTTTCTATTTTTTTTTTCCAGGATTTTAACATCACTCTCTCCTGGTAATTTGTGCGTGTGTTGTGGGATGCAAAACAGTATCTCACTATGAAGCCCAGGCTGGCCTCAAACTATGGATTTTCCTGTCTTAGCCTCCTGGGTAATGGGATAATTTCCAGGTCTTAATGTTTAGGAAATTTATCCATTTTAGTTGATTTATGCAAATGATATAAAATCAGGGTCCAATTTCATTTATTTTCATGGGGATATCCAGTTTTGCCATCATTATTTAAGGCATTATTGTTTCCCTAATATGTATTATCACCACCCTTGTTGGAGATCAGTTATTGTATATGGATGGATTGATTTCAACACTCTCTGTTCTGTTCCATTGGTCAACATTCCTACATTTATGCCAATGTCATGGTCTAATTTTAATTTTTTCTTTTTATGACATATATTTAAATCAGGAAGTATAATGTCACCACCCTTTTTCTTTTTTCTCAAGTTTGTATAGACTATGAGTGGTGTTTTGCAGTTCTTCATGAATTTTAGCATTATATTTTCTATTTCTATAAATACCCTTTGGATTTTGATGGGTTACATTACATCTTCACATCATTTTAAGTAGCATAGATATTATGATACAGGAAATCTTCAAGTCCGTGGACACGCATGTCTCTTCATATGCTTATGTCTAATTTATTTCACCAGTATTTTATTACTGTCAGTGTGTAAGTATTTAGTATCCTGAACTAAGTTTATTCCTAAGCATTTTATTATTTGTTGTTTCTGTTATAGGCAGAAATCTTTTACCTAATGTCCTGTTCAAATAGCTTATTATCAAAGTATTCAAATCTGATTTTTTGTATTGATTTTGTATCCTTCAATTTTACTAAATTACTAATTCTAATAGTTTTCTGTGGATTCTTTAGGATTTTCTTCATATAAAATCACGTTATCCACAAAAGTCATAATTTTACATATTTATTTTCTGTTTTGATACATTGTATTTCTTTTACAAGTTATTCTAGCTAGCACTTCCAGTACTTGGCTAAATATGTATTACAAACACCAGCACCTTTGCTTTTTTCAGAACTGAGGAAAAGTTTCAATGTTTTCACCATGGAGTAGACTTTTCTTATGCGGCGTTTCAACGGGGCATTTTTTACAGTACGTCGTGACAATACTTAAGACAAAAATAAAACTTGAGATTCTTCTAAATTACTTTCTCATTACCAGACAATTATGTCACTGATTTTTTTTTTCCAAAACGAGATTTAAAAAGTCAGAAAGAAAAACAGGAGAAGCTTTAGGCTCAACTTCACTAGTGTGAAAGTCAAAGCTGGTCTCTGTCATCACTATAGATAAGGCTGTGTCATCACTAATAGAAAAGTATGTAGGACAGCGAGCAAAGTTAATGGCATCATTTTTGCAACTTAATATCGTATTAGCAATATAATCTTCAAAAATACTTTTATTGGATTGTCTTACTTTAAACATTAATGCCTGAATCCATTTTCTGTTACTCTAAAACTACCACAAACTTAAGCAGCTTAAAAACAACACACCTTTGTTATCTCACTGCCTGTGAGTGAGAAGTCTGGGAAAAGTCCACTGGCTCTTCTCCTCAGGCAATCACCAAACTGCAATTCAGTAAGAGCAGGACGATGCTCCCATCACAGGCTCCACTCTGGATCTTAGTTTTCCAACATGTTTACGTAGAATGAGTAACATTCTATTTGATCGATAATAATTTTTAAAAACTTATAAAATTTTTCTCTAAATGTAAAATATTACAATCTTGATTAATATTAATAAGGAAAAAATTAGCAATTGTGTTCCATAATAATGAATTTTCTGGATTTGTTTTTTTCTTTCTTTCATCATCTTGCTTGTCAGTCATTAAACTTTTGCCACCACTTTATTGTCATGATCTAATTTCCTATTTTACTCTGAAATTATTCCTGGCTCGGAATTTTCATTATTCAAGAAGCTATTTGGCTCTGTAATGGACCTCACTGCAACATTTTTTTTTTCACTTTGTTTTTCTTTGGTCTATCTCATCTTATTACCCACCATTTCTTTTTGCAATATCCCATTACAAGCTTTTATCTAATTTTCTATGCACTATCATCTGCTCGTCTGTTTTTAGTTCTTCTGCTAATCAAGCAGTTCTTTCCCACACAATCACTTTGCTTTGGGAACTGTGTGCGAGGTGTGTGGTGCTAACTTGCAGTGCTTGTTTAATTTTTGGCTTACCTTGCCTTAGACACACATAACAGCATATGTTCAAAATTCATTGAGCAGCAGGAGTAAGACATCATTTTTTGAGAGAATGGTAAAGTACATACAGAGCCTACTTTATTTATACATAAACATGGTGCTTTTCTTCTAAAAGCAGTTGTCTGTAGGTGACAACCAGCAAGAAGTCACTGGAAAGTAATGAAAATTAGTGCACCCAGCACAGCAAGACATATTCACTCTTTTAGACATACTTTAGGGAGAGTTTTGCATGAATAGTTGGCAAAGTGTTATTCTAAGCAGCCAAAGAAAATAAATAAATAAAAAAACTAGGATTATGAGTGCTGGAAAAAGTCACATTTCATCCATATAAATACAAAAACCTAACAAGAATTATTCCAACACTTAAAACATCCATACTCCTTTTAGAAATTTCTACATATAGAGAAGAGTAATTCTTTTGAAATGTGAGCATGTTTTATTTTCTTCTGAAGTCTATTTTGTGTTATGTTAGCATTATCAATAATTTTAGGCATAGGCAACTACATTTTGAATATTTTTGTTTTAACAGTATTTTAAAGTTGACAATAATAAAAACCAAATAATATTTTCTTTTATAATGATAAGAATTGATATATAAAAGCTGGTATGAAAAATCAAGTAGCCAGATCAAAGTAGAAAAAAAGCATATATATATGTATATATAATATATATTTATATATTATATGTGTGTGGTATATATTTTTATATTATATTACATTATATTACATTATATATTATTTATATACATAGTGTGCATGTGCTTTCTTCAGTTCTCAGTACTATCTGTATATTCAAGAACACTATGATTTATGTATTTACTTAATGATATGCTGCTGTGCAGTAACATTTAATAAGTTTCCAGCCAAGAAAAAAAACTTTTTTCTCTTAAACTTAGGCAAGTTTTTCCAGACCTGCTTAGGTACTACCAGTTACTCATATTTTCTTTTCCACAAGGTTGTTTCTTTTATTGTTGGGTCATTCTATTTCCATGTTCAATATGATTATTATTTTCATAGAGAAGAAATTGTTTTCTTTGACTGTCTACTCGTTAACCTAACCTTTATCACATTTAGTAACTATCCAGTATAAACCTAATTCTTAAAGATTATCTTCTCACTGCCATTTAAAAATTATTTCAACCATAGACATTTTTAGGTGAAATGTCTAGGACCAGTGTTCAATAATGTCCAATGCATAAAATTATTACCCTACCCTCATGTGTGGAGTGTAAACTAAGATTACAATATGCATGTGTGTACTTTATTTTCCAAAGATAAAGCTCTCAAGAAAGTTTTTTGATTTGTGAAAATTAAATTTCACATTTTATAAATATTGTGCTGATTTATTTGGTGCTTTTTTATTTATAAATAAAAAATTATTATTTATTTAATTATTAACCATCTGTACCAAGCACCAACCTCAGATTTTAGAGATTTACTGCTGAACATACGTGTCATACCTCCAATTACGTGGACCATAGAGTGTCTAGGAGTCAGATGTTAACAAGATATTCACGGCAACAATTTTATTGCTACAACTGAAAGAAATGTTGAAATAAACTAGCTAATTGAATACATTTTAGATTTATTTTAATTTAATTTTATCTTGTTAGGTTTCTCTTATGCATACACTTTAATTTTGATTAATTTTTTTTTGTAGTTCTGGCTCCGAATTGAATCCAGGACTTTCACACAGTTACATGCCCAGCACTTTCTGGTTTTGTTTTATTTTGAGATAGGATCTCTAAGTTGCTCAAGCTGGATTCAAGCTTGTGGTCCTCCTGCCTTAGCTTCCCAGAGTTTTGTGGTTATAAGGGTGTTCCTTCATACATGCCTGATGATGATTTTGAATCCAGATTTCTTTTTTAATCTCATATTTATTACTCTTAGCTCTGTGTGATATAGAATATTACAAAAACATTCTAAATGTTCTTGCAGAGCCACTTACTGCTTTGAATCTGTTTCTGGTTAAGTAAACGTAATCACATTGTCCCAGCACAAGGCAGTTACAAGGATCAAATGACAGAGTTTACCTGAAAGCTGTTTGTGAGCTGTGAACTGTAAAATGGTGTAAACATCAGATATTTTAATTCTCCTGAGTTTGTATACCCAAAAGCAAAGAGTTTTGTTTGGATAATAAAAGTTTTAATTAATCCACTAATCAACAACCAGTTAGTACTTTTTTCAAATATCTAAAATAAACCAATTTGTGTTAGTAATTGATCTAAATTTCTCCAGTTGGCTTATAAAGCTATTGTGGCAGATAATCAAATACCTTGCTGAAATCAAGATGCAAAATTAATATAGTTGGGTTTTTTTAACTCTTTATTTCATTGACATATTATTCATTCAAGTAATGACTTCATTAAAACAAATATTCATTTAGGTTTTTGAGACAGTTGGAATCTGGTGTGTCCCCCAGAGTTCCATATGTTAAAGGCTTAGTCTTCAGTTTGGCATTATCGGGAAGCATTAGAAACTTTAATAGGTGGGTCTCATAAGATGATGTTTCCAGGTCATTGAGATTGTGCCCTTGAAGAGAATAGTGTAAGTCCTGCCCCCTCTTCCTTTATTTTCACTTCTGGGGGCATTAGATGAGTGATTTTGCTTTGCAATGTGCTACGTGCCATGAGGTACTGCCTCACCATGAGCTTAAAAGCAACAAGGTAATTTGATCATGGACTGGAACTTCTGAAACCATGAGTCAAATAAACCTTTTTGATTTATAAGCTGATCACCTCAGGTAAGTATTAGAATGGTGGAAAGCTAACTAATACAATCCTCTTCTTTATTGTACTTCTCAGCAGTATCAATACTTGGTTATCAAAAAATCAGTCAGAAAATGCCAACTTTTTACTTATTCTTTCTCTATTTATTTTCTTTAATATTTTAGGTAACATTTTCTAAATTGATATACCAAAGGATAAGTTTCAGTTCACGATTGTCAGTTTTTAAGCTTTACAATTTTGTTTAGAATGGCGCAGTCATTTCTTTCATTTAATAACAACAGTGCTAATATGCCCTTAAGGAGGTAGAGGTCTGAGTATCAGATTAAGAAGATATAGGAACTGAACAAAACTTTCAAACATACTTTCATCCACCTAGTGTTCTTTTCTCTTTCAGGGAAGATGAGTTCCAGCATATATTAATTATGTAGTTATTTTTTTTGCATGGAAGCCTATGATAGAAATAATTGGATGTATCCTATTGTTATGATTTAGATATAAAATGGTCCCCAAAGGCTCTTGTGTTTGGAAAGTAATTGGATTATGGGAGGATTTTAGCTGACTTGCTATTAGGAGATGAGTTCTGATCAGAAGAGGCAGGTCAGTATGTGTTGACCATGAAGGGTGTATCATCTTCCTTCCCAGCTCTTCCTTGAGTCTCTCCTTCCTGAATGCCATGAGGTGAGCAGGTCTCCTCTGTTAAAGCCCTTTTGCCATGGCACATATCATGCAAGGACTGAAACATGAGCCTAAATAAACTTCTGCTACTTTAAATTACAGATGGCGGGTAGTTTGTACCAGGGACACACACAGAAAGTGACAGACATCTAGAGTACCTATTATACTAATTTAGTCTCCAAAATTAATAGTATTACCATTCCTTGAGTAACAATAGATACTTTGAAAAGGCTAACATGTATTTTGGCACAAGTCAAAGTTCTAATTTTATTGTCCCAACCAAACTAAACCAGACCCCAGCACTAAGTAGAATTGATGTGATGTTGCTTTCTGTCGAGTATCAGACCGATTGATCTAAGTACATAAACAAACCAAACAAGACTTTCTGAACAATCGTATCCTGTATATTGTCTAAATTGACATTCATTGCCTCCTGAATTACTACATGTAGTCTTCCATGCAAATACATATCTTCAAATATAATTTGACCCCTGGTTTTAAAACTCAGTTATTAATCTACTCAAGTTGTATTTGCTGATGGTTTATGATGCTCCAAATACTATTTTAAGGTCTTGAGATAGAGGAGGAAACAATTGAGAACTTCACTGTTGAAGCTCCCATTCCAGTATTTAGTGCTGAGAATCATTTGAGTAGGTAGAGAATTTGAAGTGCAGAGAGGCAAGTTATTTAAAGTGTACCAAGATAAAAGCAGGTCACACTGGCCCATGAAGAAAGCAATAGTTGAGCAAAAGCTTGCAGAAGATGAGGTAGGTTGCCACGCAGGTGTCAGGAACAGAAAAGTGTAGGACAGAGGCCCCAAGGTGGTGAATCTTTGGGATGAGAACAGACTAGTGTGACTGGAGCTGAGTGAAGATGGAGAAGTAGAGGTTGGCATAAGAAATTTAGAGTAAAATCCAGACTTGGTAGCATATGCTTGTAGTCTGAGTACCCTGAGAAATTGAAGCAGATACCTTTTAAGTTTGAGCCCAGCCTGGGAAACCTAGAAATTTATGAAATCCTGTCTCAAAAATAAATAAATAAATAAATAAATAAATAAATAAATAAATAAAAAGAATCACTGGAGATGTAGCTCAGGGCAAAGGCCTTGAGAGTTTAGTTCCTTCTACTGTAAAAGGAGAGAGATAGAGGGAGAAAGAGACAGAGTGGGAGAGAGAGGGCAAAAGAGAGTGTGGAGAGGGAAACAAGCGTATGTATTATCTTATAGACAATGAAAGGACTTTGGCTTTTTCTTTGAGGGATGTAGGGCACCAAGACAGAATTGTGATCAAAAGTTCAGTTCATTTTTACTTCTTTTGCAAGATGCTACATCACCCGCTGATTGGTTTACTGGACCTTGACAAATAAAATGAGACAATTTTACATGCTATTGAAATAATTCATGTAAGAAATGGATGATTTGTATCAGAGCAAAAACTATATAGAGGATAAAATGTAATCAGATTATGAGTGTATTTCAATAAATTTTATAATGAACATATTAAAATTGATGCAAAGTAAAAATGGTAGCATAGTGAATCTCATGTACTCATTACCCCCCCAAAAGAATTATCATTACTTTATCATATTTAATTTATGAAAGTTTTAAAGCAATTCCAAGACATCTGGCCATTTCCCACCAATTTTTATAGTATAAACACCCAAAACTATGGTTATTACAACTAGGAAAAAGTGCCTATATTTCTTAATGTTCTCTGGTATCATAATCAAACTTCCATCATCAAGTTTTAGTTTGAAAATCTATTTTGGTAGACTCTCTTGGGGTTTGAAACTGAACAATGTCTTACATGACTTTTTATTATTTTATTTTGCAAACATCTTCATTGTAGAACAAATACTACCAACTTCTTTCAAATAAATATCTAGTAATCAGCAGAAGGTTGGTTAATACTTTCATCTATGCTACCAATCTCAGCCTTTTAATTGGAAAATGGCATCCACTTACAATTAGTGGTAAAGAAAGTTTTTTGCCATTTTTTTGTTGATTTTCTGTATGTCGTATTTTTGTTACTTATTTTCTACATTACTTAGCTCTTTTGAGTTTAATTTTTTATAATTTGTTATTTTTGTTTGTTTTCATTTCCTTTTATGTATATTTTAATTTGTTTTAGTGGTTATACTAGGTATTAACAATAAACCTCTTAATGTTTTTTATTATGAGTGAAATTGAATGCAGATTTGTATATCTTCTGTCTATTTTTATATCTTTTATAAAATTTTTTGGGAGGTTGCAATGGGATCTTTCTGTGTGTGCCAAGAAGACCTTAACTCACTGTGAAGCCCAGGCTGGCCGCTAACTCACTGCAATACTTCTTCAGCCTCCTAAGTGCTAGGATTATGGGTCTGTGCCACCACACCTGGCTAACTTCTATAAGCTTTCCATTTATATTTTTTCCAATGCTCTACTGAGCTCCTATTTCTTAGGAAAATAACTTCTTTTATATTAGTACATATTTTCTGTTATATTTACATTCATTTTAGGGAGCAGTTATATATACTTAATATATCTAGGTTCTTTTTATTCCCCTGCCCCTACCTACCATCTTCCTCAACTCTATCTTTAAATCCCCTTTCTCCATTATCATCATCATCATCATCATCATCATCATCATCACTTTGAGAGATGAGATGATGACATTCATTCTGGATAGTCAGTACATATACATGACACATCTTAAATCTTTTCACATTCTATTTCCTCTCATCCTCAGTTCACTTCCAATTTGCATGAAATCTATCACTCTAATTTTTTTTATCAGTCATTTAATTTGTTCTTTTAATTTGATAGAAACCATATGGTATTTAAGTTTGTGGGTCTGATTTATTGCACTTTATATTTTCACGGTATATCCATTTTCTTACAAATGCCTAGAATTTATTCCTTTCTGAAACTAAGTGATACTCCATTATGTATAGATACCACATTTTCTTTATCCTTGTGTCTGTTGATGAACATATAGACTGCTTCTAAGAGTTAGGTCTTAGAAGTTGTGATCCTAAGCATCGGTATTCACATGTCATTATGATATGTTTTTAACTCTTTTGGGAAGATACCTAGAAGGGGAATAGCTAGGTCAAATGGAATTTGTATTTTTAGTTTTTTGAGGAATCTCCATACTGATTTCTACAAAGGCCATACTAGTGTATATTGCCACCAACAGGTTTCCTTCCTTTTCACTGCAATCAAACCAGTATTTGTTATTGTTTGATTTCTTGATGATTGTCATTCTTCTGGACTAAGACAAAAACTCATTGTTATTTGAATAAATTTTTCTAGCGGTCTGTGAAGTTAAACAATTTCTCATGAATTTATTGGCCATTTGTATAGATTTAGCATATTTAGAAGAAATATAAGATATGTGACAATTATCAGATGTCCTCCACCAATATTCAGTCTTTACTTTTCTATAACAGAATAAAAATCTATGATTTTTTAATGACACTCATCACTGACTAGAATGAAGTACACTAATCCCAGTCTCTCTTATAGCTAAATGTCCTGTAATAATTAAATTTTGGCCAATGTAATGTTTGCAGCAGTGACATGAGTTATTCTGAGTTTTGTCCTTTAAGAGAAGGAGTATGTATTTCTCATTCCATTTTATCCTCCATTCCATTGGCTGGACCATGAGCATGTTGATGAGTCATTTGGGAACACTTACAATGAGACCAGTTTTCTCTTGTGAACCAACAATGGAGAAATTACTGGGTTTCTAGAAATCCTGAAGTAGATATACCTCACAATAGTCACCAACACCAGAAGATTCAGCAGATTTTGCAGCTATATTACCATTCATACTTTATTTTTGGGTTTGGATTGAGCACAGGGTCATATGCATACTAAACACAGTCTTACCACTAAGTTACACTCAAGCCCTGCTACTTATAAAACTTCTTTCTTTTTTTTTTTTTTTTTTTTTTTGGTACCAGGGATCGAACTCACAACCTCACTCTTGCCAGGCAGGTGCTTAGGCCACTGAGTTAATTCCCCAGCTACTTATAAAACTTCTAACAAATATTTTTATTACTTAATAAAGGTGAAATCCTTTTGATAAGGATAATCTACTTTTCACTTAAAATTCAGAAATTATGTTGAGGGTGGTGGTACATGCCTTTAATCACAGCACTCAGGAAGCTGAAGCAGGAGGATCATCAAAAGTCCCAAGCTAACTTGGGCTACATAGTGAGTTCAAGATTAGTCTGAGTTAAAAAAATATATATATATATGAATTATTTCCATTGCAAAAGAAGCATAATAGAAAAGAGGATATAAAATCAAAGAAGTTAAATCTAAATTGTTTAATAGAATAAGAGATAAAATGACAATAACACAAAAAGTTGGAGTCAGTGAGGATTTAGTAGAAAGTACAAAAAGACCTAAGGAAGATTTAGGATCTGAGAAGTTAGCCTGGGACTTTCAGGCCATGTAAATCAGTAGTAGAGGACTTGCTTTGCATGTATGGGGCCCTGTATTCAATCTTCAACCCCCCCAAAAGAAAAAATAAAAGTGAAATTAGTCAAAATGATAAGGATATTAAGGAAACGTTGGTATATATTATTTAATGTAACCTCTACCCTTTCTACTTTATCTTAAGTAAAACTTAAATAGTCCCATAACATTAAAGAGATCATACTTTTTCTTTCATAATACAGTGTTGAATGCTTCATTTAATGTTGTTATAGACTGTGTGAAAATAGATGCCCCCTAGAAAGGTTCAATGACATCTGATTTACACAATAGATGTCATAAACTGTTGTAAGTGGTGGTTTTACAAATATTAATAGGATAAAAATCTCTATTCTCTAGGACATCATAAATAACACAGAAAATAATAAAAGGAAGTAAATAATGACAAAACAAGGTAAATATGTCATGGAAACTATTGCTAATTAAAGAATACTAAGATATACACAGGAGGAAAAGGCTAACTTTAATGAGAGTAGGAAAAAACAGATTATGCATTTTTTTCAGGAAGAAATAACTTTTGTGGGTGCAGGTAAGAATTCTTCATATGGTGAAGTGAAAAGAATCTGACATAAAAGAAATAACAATGAAAATGCATGAATATTTATAAATCAACATGTTAAATGGGTAGCTTACAAGTGGTTTATAATCATCCAGGAATGGGAATTTAAGGAAATGCATTGGGAAAATTATACTTTCTTTCAAGCAATTCAAAGGCACTTTGAATTCTCTTTTAATTAGGTTCTTCTTGCACAGTTTTAAACATTCAGTGTAGTGTAATTAACATTGCTTTAAGCATCTGTTTGTGCCATAGAGTCTATTAGATATGACATATACAGATAGCAGCGTTATATTCTAAAGGGAGAGCAAGAATTTTTAAGGGAGAAATAGGGACAGATATCCTTTGCATATGGGATGGGAACTAAGAGATGGAGTGAGAGGGATGAAGGGAGATGGACAAAATTTTTAAAAAGTGTTGAGATGTGTCATGTACATATACCAACTCCCTACAAGTAATGTTTTCATTATGTATGGTAGACCTGTACTCATTTTTTTAAAATTGCAAAAAAATTACAGAAAGTTTAAACTGAGAAAAAATGAGGTACTACATTTCTCAGGAAAAACAAATTAATTCTATATAGAATATGGCGTTGGGAAGAGAAGAGAGATTTGATTTAGTTATAGTGATCATGATTTTGAGGAAACACATTTGTTTGAGATGTGAATAAGGAAATTGAAAGCAGTGAAAACAACTTCTGGAAAAAGTGTCAAAAGAGGAAAAATTAATAAAAGAACAAACATGTGAGTACCCTTGACTGTTTAAGAGATTGTGGGACTATCTAGTCAATAGAAAGAGTGAGTTTGAAGAGATTCGGACAAGGCCAATTATAGAAATACATAAATTAGTTAAATGAATGTGAATATAATTTTTATTTCCTTGGAAAACTACTGAAAGCTTATATCTGGGGAATGGCAAATATTGGATTACCTTTCAAAAAAATAACCATAACTTCTTTAGGAGGATAGAGTACCATAACTAACAAAGAGTAGAGTAGGAGATTATAAACAGGAGGCCATCTGAGGATGTTGTAAAAAAATAATAATGACAAATGTTTGGATTTTAAGAATGTTTTGGCAGAAGACATATGACAGACTATAAAGGAAAAATAGATATGAGATGTGAGTAAATTTGACTCATTTGTGTCTTTTGAGCACAAGATAGATAACAGTGTCTACAGCTAGAAGGAGGAGGATTGCAAAGAGTAAATAAAAGCAGAGATAAATTGAGGAAAGATAGAATTAATTTTATTTTAGCCCCATTAGGTTCCACATGTCTAGTATTCAGAGAGTAGAAACGTTGAATTAGAAGTTACACATAGGAAACTAAAACTCCAGAGAAGTAAAACTTATAAAAATGAGTATGAGATTACTAGCCTGTGGCTGTTATTTGAGTCCTGGACTTAGACACATAATCTGAGAGAAACATCAGAAAGAAGAAAGATGGGAGCTGAGGACCGAGTGCTCAAGTACTTCAGCATTCAGAGATCTGTTAAAAGAGGAAAATACATTGAAAAGGAATTTCAAAGGCGCTACTAAGTAGGAAAGAGGAAAAATAGTCAACTACTAGGTCACTGTCAGTTTAGAATTATTTCAAGAATTGAGCCAGTGGTTAACTGTATCAAATAGTATTGAGAAATCAAATGCAGTAATTTAAATGAAGAATTGACTTTACAAGATGTGGGTCAGTGCTAATTTGACAATAACCAATTCAGTAAGGCATTGTACACTAAAGATGTATTAGGGTGTTTGAGAAAAGAAGTGCAAGGAGAAAACAGCACATGTAGAAAACATCATAGAAGGAATGTAACATTATATACTGAAAACATACACTAATAAAAAGTAAGTAAGAAAGAAAACTATGGAACATTGTTACAAAAGGGAGAAAATGAAGTGTTTGTGGATGGAAGATGTAAGGGCCAAGGGATGATTTTAATTTGATCTTAATTCAAGTTATACATTTGCATAAGGAATAATTTTAAAAGACTTTTTGCAAAAGTAGTCTTTCTATGTATGTACCACCTGAAATTTCTCGATCCTTAAAAACAGTGCCTTCAACTATTTTAGCTAATTCTTTTGGTGTCCACTCTCTCCTCATGTCCACATTTGACTTTGTTAGAATTTTCTTCTTCACTACTTTTCTTAACTGCTTTATTTCCTTTAATCTCTTTCTACATCTTCTTAATCCTACTTTTCTCTGCTTTATAAGTTGTTTTATTTCGTTTTTTCTTTTTTTTTTAAATCTTTGTTCTCTTTCTGTCTTACATAAGCAGTCGAACTGTTTAAATGTCACGCAATTTGGTAAGTTTCAAAAAACACTTAAAGGTCATGTTCTTAATTCTGTTAAATTAGACAATTGTAGTTTTCTTACCAATGGAAAAAATAAAATGAATTATTTGAACATGACATTAATCTTTGTTTCATTGGCATCAGTATTATTTAATAGAAACAATAAATGATACACATAGAGTACATTTCTAATAAATTTAAAGAGTAAGGGGGTAACTTTTAACCAATTTCCTTGACAGCAACTAATCTGTCTTATCTATCTTCATATCAGCATCTATTACCATACTTGTTACACAGTAGCTGTTACAAAAACTCTTTACTAATTTGTTAGTATTCTAGGGAACAGACTATATAACTCACTATATTGTGCATTTAACAAAGATATAACATGACTTTTGCTCACATGACTACTGTGTCAAACCTTGACCTTCAAAATAAAATTATATTTAATAAAGACCCATATCACTGTATGACAGATGTTGTTAATATGCTCTATTGCCTACTTGTTATGCTACTCACATTCACTCAGTAAAATATGTGTCAGCTCTTTATGCCACATTCAAGGGCAGGAATGAATGTTTAAAAAACAGTGTGATACATGCTAGAGAACAATAGTTAGAACCAAAGGAGGAAGCAATGATTTTCCTCCAGGACTCTGCACAATATTAAGAGAGGTGGTTACTTTTGATCTGAGGATGAAACTATGAGTGACAAGAGTCATTTCAGTGAGCCATGATATCCAGCAGAATCTTTATAACATACCGTTGCAAGGACTCATATTTTTAGTTAAACAAATCATGTATTCTTTTCAAAAAATGCTTCTTCCTTCTTTGCCAAGTAAAGAAATATGGACAATGGGAAGCATGTCATCTAGACACGAAAGCAATTTAAATTGAGCCCACTCAGTATGGGAGCATTTAATTCAAAATCTTCACATAATTTCCTTTTATTTAAACCATCATTAAAAAATATCCTCCAGCTTATCACATTGGAATTTTAAGTCTCAGTGGTATTCTCTTTGAAACACATAGAGCACTTCTGGGATTATATTAATTTTGGCCATAGTACCTGTTAGAGAGCATTTGATTGCCTGCAATGCAGAAGGATTTACTCATGTTATTGATTTGGTGGCAAGTATATTGGGTGAAAATCCCCTGATATTGCTGGTAGTTGTGCATTTCAAATTTTATTGGATTTGAGAGCCATTTTCCTGTGTGTTTAACTTGTGATATCTTTCTATAAATAGAAAAATTCAGGTGTTAACTACAAAAGAACATTCACTGCTCTTGGGCTTGTGTCGCTGATGCTCAGTTATAAAAAGTACTATGATTACTTTTGTTTTAATTTTTTTTCATTTGCAAAGCAGTCCTAGAAGAGAAAGTATAAGTTAGCTAAGCATAGACAAAATCTTGGCTTCTGGCAAACCAAAAACAGCAAAGTTATATGATTAGTTTGTTTAGACAAATAGTTAAATTATAAATTTTTTTCAAATTAGTTTCCCTAGATTTGTCTTTGAAAACAAGTCAGTTGAGCTGGGCGTGGTGGCTCATGCCTGTAATCCCAGCACTCCAGAGATTGAGATAGGAGGATCGTTGTGAGTTCGAGACCAGCCTGCGCTACAAAGTGAGCTCAAGGCCAGCCTGAACAGCATAGTGAGACCTGTCTCAAAAAGACAAAGGCTGGGGAACTAGTTCAGAGGCTTAAGCACCTGCCTGGCAAGCGTGAAGTCATGAGTTCAATCCCCGGTGCCACAAAACAAACAAAAACAAGCCAATTGACTTAATATTTACTATGTATTTAATTTCAAATAAAACAGGTATACATATGTATGTATACTGGGTCAATTCTATTTCTACAGTCAGCCAAATCTTCATGGAATATATTTCAGTGAGTCTTATAGGTTTTATAACCAATTTCTAATGTGCAACATCTGATATTTCACATCGGAAGGCTCCTTAATCAAAATTAAGGTCCTAAAGTTATCAAAACTTCAATCCGCTAGCATTTACAATTTAGTGATCATGGCATTAGAAATAGAATTTACTTAACCTTTGAAGTGTCCTTGGACATATAGATTAAGTCCACAGAAATGTCAGTCTCTGGACCACATGAGAGAATACTGCCTCTCAGGGTGAAACATTAAGGAAGGAAAAGAAAAGAAAATACAACATTACCACAGCCAGTAATAAAATGTTGTCCCCTAGTATTTTTGAGAATTAAAGATTATACATATATATAACATTATATAAATATATATAAAGATTATATATAACATTATATGAAGAAACAATTATATATATATAACAAATATATATATATATTTGGCTTTCTAATTTATGTCTTAGTAGCTAATGATTGTGGCAGTAATTTTTCTCAGCCCATATTATTTTTCCCATTACACTACTTCTTCCTTCAAGCAGTACAAGAAAGAAAATAAACAGGAAGAGTATTTAACAAAGAAGAAACACCAGAGATGATGAGGAAAATAGGAACATGAATGTTTGAGGTTATGAACTCAGAAAATAAGCATACAATAAGGAAAGACAAGAAATTAGTTTTAACTGTAAGTTTATATCAACGTATGTATCATTGCATTAATGAACACACATAGTAAAATTTTTCATGTCAAAATGGTGTATATTCAATTTTATTTCCACTGATTTTATTTAAGGTAAAGAAGGGTCACTGGTTTGCATTCTTATCTGCCAAATAGCTACCATAAAATATCTGTAAATTTTTGATAAGCAACAAAATTTTTTTGTCCCTCAAATTATTTATAGGTTAGTAAAAATGAATTCCATTCATATTAGGTACGGTCTTTACATTATATTCTGAGAACACAAGATTAAAATTTACTCAAACTTTAATTGCTGCAACTGCCTCCTATTTGATCTCTGAATTCCTGTCTACCCTATTCAATAACTTCTAAACTGTCCACACTCTGCCGAAGTGATCTCTTCGTAAGGAAAATCTTTGCAAAGGCTTTTAAGTGCAGCCAGACATCCTGTGAGCCTCATAAAATATATCCTATTTCCTGCAAATGTGTACCTGACTCTTTATGGTCAATCCCTCATTGCTCCTCTTGGTTCATTTTTCAATCCTCCTCATATTCATTGTCTATAGTAATTCCCACTCTGTTTCAAGAATGATCTCTCTGGTATCTCTTTTGTTCATTTGCAGTATGCGTATTTCTCTCCACTTAACACATCATCCTTTATCACTTCTGATAACCTTAACTACTATTAACCTCTTGTATCTCAGTTCTGAAGTCACTCTTTTTTCCAGACATGTCTTCTCTGATTCTGTCAATGTGTTATAGAACTTAAATAGTATCACAGATCTCTTTATAATTATATTCACCAGTTTATAGCAAATTCATGATTATTCATAAAAGCTATAAATTATTTAATCAAATTGCTTTGGTTTAACCTATCTAACTTAATACTGTGGGACCACAGGCAAGTTATTTAAGCTATGTCACCTGCAAGTGTTCTGCATATGGAGTAGAAAATGGGAATTTGTACCTACCATTATGGATTGTAATAAAGGTTAAAGAGAAACAAGAAACATAAAATCAAATAAACATAAAATCAAAATTTTAAAAATCAGTAAAAGTAAAATTTATATACAGGGCCAGACATGTGATACCAACTCTCCCTGAAAATAAGACATAAATGGAAAATAAGCCCTAGAGTGATTTTTTCAGGATACTTGCAGTATAAGTCCTATCACAAAAATAAGCCCCAATTGAGAGAGTCAGGAAGACCAGTGCACTTAGCATATCCACTGCAACACATGAGAGATGTATTGAAGTATATAATAATAATAGCAATATATAATTAAATATGAATAAATAACATTGTCATTAATACTTAAAATAAATGATAATATAAAATATAATTATTTGTAAATACCTAAGCAGTTGCCTTTGGATGAGAGGTAGGTGCCTATATAAACATATGGACTCAACACTTATTGCTGAATGACCAGAGTACAGACATGACGCATGAATAAGGTGTGCACTTGATAAGAAACAGATGTGGCTATGTCTAATAGGAATCTTCATAATTCAGCACATCACATAACAGATACCTAATATAGTTGTGTGAAATAAAAAAAATCTGAACTTTGATGCCTTTCAGTTTTCCTTTATTTTCACATGGAGCATCATTCTTAACTGATACCATTTCTGTTACTATTCATGTCTTATAAGTCTTTAACAAACACTGGATTTAACAGAACCTTTGTAAAACCTCACCTACAAGAGCTCATGAATTGGGTAAAGAATTCATGGGACAAAATCACCAACAACTATTTTGTCAATGTACTATTTAAGGAAAACCTAATTGCTGAACATGAGAGACTGGGACAAAAAATCCTTCAGAAAATGGAGTCACAAGAAATTCAGGGTGAAATTCAGGGTTTGGAGAGTTACAATGATGCTCCAGAAGATGACATGACTGTATTTCAATAAGTGTATATTTCTGTACATGAATAAATATAGATTGTGGTACATGAAAAAAAGACATCCTCTAAAAATAAGCCCTTTTGCTTCTTTTGAAACAAAAATTAATATAAGACCCAGTCTTACTGTCTTGGTTACTTTTCTCTCGTTGCAGAGACAAAATACCTGACACCCAAAGTTAGGGAAGGGAAGGCTTATTTCTTACAGTTTTCAGGGTTTTAGTCCATACTCAGCTGGGTGGCGTGGTTGAGGGACAGCCTTTTGTGGTGGCTGCAAGCGACAAGAGGGAACTGTGCAAAAAGGGGAAAAACCCACCTCCTTTCACTCCTGGGCGGGTGCAGAACTCACACTGCCAATCCCAGCACTAGATGATGAATCAATCACAAACACTAGATTAAGTGGCATCCATGACTACATGAGGCTTGGAGTGGGGGCACCTATATACAAACCATAACACTTACTTTCAGGAAAATATGCTAGATACTTAAGTGTTATGTATTCTGTTATTATTGAAAATGAAGTCTGATGTCTATGTCTCTGAACATTCACATAATATTACATGACACATTTTGTAATTAATTAAATGAATATTTATTGGGCACTGATGTTATGTAATTGCAGGACATACAAATTTGAAGAATAATATGATCAATAAAGGAGTGAATGAAAGACTGAACAAAGATAGATCTTATCACTGTTATAAAAATCACTTCTCTAGATCTAGCTAATGGTTTTATGGTGGGAATTTATTCTCAGGATTTTATGGAACTTTCCATAGGTAAATGTACACATGCTGCATTAGAGCACGCAAACTCAGGAGGACTTCCTGCAAAGAGAGTTTTGCTGTGACTTAGATATGGTTTGCTCACCAAATGTTCATGTACTGATATCTTCATTCCCAATAGGGCAAAGTTGAGGTGATATTGGACCTTTAAGAGATGTTACTATTTGTAAGATAATTAGTTCATTGGGTCTTCACTCTCTGAATAGATTAATGTTACTTATTGGAATAGGTCAGGCCTAGTAAAAATGGATTAGTTCATGTCAAGTGAAATTGTCCTAAAACGAGCAGGCTTAGCCCCTCTCAAGATTCTTGCTTCTTTCTTTGCCATGTGATCTTGCTGTCCCTCTTCTTCACATGTCAAATTCCCTTTCCACTTTTCACCATGTTGTGATACAGTCAGGAAGCCCTCAGTAGGACTTTTGGTACCATTATCAGACAATCCAAACACTAAAATTGCAAACTAAATAATTTTTTTTATCTTACAAATTAGTCAGACTTGTATATTTTATTACAGCAACCCAAAAATGGGCAAATACAATCTGTATGGTAAAGAAAGCTAGGAAATAGTTATAATAATGTCCATATGGCCTTCTATTTAATGAGTTCCCTTGCATAAAGAAAACTCTACAACTGAAAATATTTCTATGCAAAGAAATGATACATTTGTGAATGGTATTCAATAAGTGCCAGTGACAAATTTTGAGTGAAGAATATGAGGATACTTTACTCTTACAAGTAAATATGTAAATGATACTGAATAAATTTCTATTTTTTTGAGGTCATTTTGGCACATAAAACTTATATATACATATTTATATGTGCTTCAATTTAGACTTTAAGAAATACTTTGAAATTTTTAACACCATTTTTAAAAATTATGTCCTCTGCTTAAACTATGCTCAGACAAAGCCAACCCAGAAATAATTACCTGAAAATATTGCTTTTTCCTTTTGTTTCTTATTTTAAATTCAAATCAAATTTTCCTCGTGGGAGAATTACTAAACTTGTTCTTAAATATAAGAAGCAACTTCAGGAAGGCTAACCTGATTGAGTTCATTTGATAATTATATATATTGTCTATGAGGCTTTGTCACTTAAAAATGTTTCATTTCATTTGTATTTCAGACATATATATTGACATTGCAGTCTGCAAAGAGCTAAGAAATCCAATTTGATTATACCATAACTGTATATTGCAGTAGGAAAGGTATAGTTTCACTGTGCTAAATAGATAAGGAATGCGTTAAAACTTCATCATAGAAGGAAGCAAATAAATCTTAAAAACAATTGCCTGGTGTTATGTAGTATTTTCTCAATTTTGTAACTAACCTTAACTCCTCCTAGGCTCCTGAATTTTACTCTCTAGTAACAGGGAAATAGATGCAAGTTACTAGAAATTAACTTTTAAATACTAATTGTTCTATTTGTTACTGTTTGCTGACTGCATTAAGTATGTTTTATGTTTTCTTATTAGCATCCAAAAAGTTGTTTAAAGTTTTTAATTAATTCTCTTTGAATCAATTCTTCTTTTGGCTTCTAGTGAGTGACATAACTAACTTCATCAGTGGGGTAAGCTATGAGTAAGTTCATAGATGACTATTTGTAACTCGTGGCTGTACCTTGTCTCTAATCATACAAAAAATTGATCATGGAATTCTGACCTTGGGGACTATTTCTGATCCCTGGCCTCTTGCTCTGTAGCTTTTTCTACCCTTTTCTGCCTCCAAGCTGCCGTGATTTGAGCACACTTTTACTTTACCACTCCCTTTCATCATAAGGTTTCTACCTTGGAGCCTGCCAACCATAGACACACTATCAAAACAATACACAATGCAAATTATAAGATATTTACTTCTATTGTACACTGTCAAAAATATCTCTGTTCACTGCATTATACTTCTTCTGATAACAATCTTCAGTTTTTGGGAATATTTTCTACATTCAAACAAAATTTTAGCAGACTTTCATAGTTAAAACCAATTGAATGATTGTCATAT
>RJWT010013473.1:0-21735 GCA_004365215.1 Cuniculus paca | reverse complement strand
TTTTTATAGAGGCTTATGGATATCGCATGTTAATTAAATTAAGGTGATTGGGAATTTGTGTTTTCCATTTAGTCAGAAATTACATCTCGAACACCTAGTATATTCCAGATAACATTGTGAGATACAGTAATGAGCAAGAAGAACAAAGGTCATGCTCACATCCTGCATAAGTAATATTAATAGGAAACAAACACTTAATAAGTAAATAAAAATAATCTCAGTTGTAGCATTGTCAGGAAAAGAAATAGAAATCGAATAGGATGGAGGGAAGGTGGACATTGGTGCCATTTTGAGGAGGATTTATGTCACCTGGTGCTGAAGCAGGAGGCAGTGAGTAGACCATCAGCGGAGGATCTAGAAGCAGCCAGTGTAGAGACCCAGGAGTAGAACAGAGCTATATAAAGAGTAGAGAAAACGTTGTATTTGAAATGTAGTGAGTGAACAACAGAAGTGTAGCTTCCAAGTTAATTTTCTCAGTAATTACAAGTTTTCAATTTTATGTTCAAAAGCAAAATGTATTCAACATTTAAAATGAAAAAAATGTATTAAAGGATAGAATACTAGTTTCTTGTTGCTTTTATTGTTTGGTAGATCCCAAGACATGCTATACTTATTTGTGTAGCTTTTATTTCATAGCTCTTCAACTTTTAAAAAGATAGGTGTTTTGTTATAAAAACAATTTATATTTCCATTCAAAGAGTTGTTAACTTTAAAACAGAAGGTGAAAAATGGAGATGAAGTCAGTCCATATTTAAATAAGCTAACATGAAAGAAATAAAGAGATTTCACATAGGCAGGATGTCTAGTTTCTCTAAAAAGATCAAAACAGTCTTGGAATACCAAGCCTGGATTCCTACAAGGCAGCTGCTGGAGTGAAGTAAGAAGTGTCTTTAAGGGGCCGGGGATCTAGCTCAGAGGCCTAAGTGCCTGCCTGGCAAGCGCAAGGTCATGAGTTCACTCCCCGGTGCCGCAAAAAAAAAAAAAAATGTCTTTATAGATGGCCATGACCCCCACTACTACAAGTATTATAAGCACTTATAGCTGTTTTGTTTGCTCATTTGTTTTTGACCTCTGGTTTAAGACCTATAATACTATTACAGGTATTGGTATACACTAGCCTGGGACTTCTGTGAAATCAGGATAGAAAATTCAAACATTTATTTGTAGCTATTCCTTTTTAAAAGTCAGTTTGTCTTACAATGGTTTGCCTTAACAAAAAGATCAGAATCTGAATTCGTTTTCTAATTATTCCATATTATTGGAGAAATTAGTTCCATAAAAATTGTACCAATCTGTTAGTACTTTTACATTCAAATTACACTTCTGATAAACTAGGATTGCCTTTTGCATTTCAAGATAACCAGTGTCTTAGCTTTATACTTTTCGTATTTCTCATTGTCTACTCAGGCTCCTGTCACTGACACTTTTGCCTGCAAAAAAGGAGTGTTGCCCCAAAGATAAGTAAGTCCCATAGCCTCATTTTCCTTTGTAGGCTTTTGATTTACTTTCAGAACTTCCATCACCAGAATAAATCACTTCTTCCTCTGAACTTCAATGACAATTTATAAGAATTACTGCCCTTATTATATTATTAGTTGTATTATGAATATTTTGCAGAGAAAAAAGAGCAGTGTCTTAATTCATCTTTGAGTATTTTCTGCTTAATGAATTGTTTGGCTTGTTAAAAAAAAACATAATAAAGTTTTCAACCCCTGTCCCCGTTTTTCGGGGTACTGGGAGTTGAATCCAGGGCTTCTGAACTGAGAGAGCTACTTTCCTAACCCATTATTGTGCAATTTTTTATTTTGAGACAGAGTTATGGTAACTTGCTGATTTTCTCAGACTGGGATCTAACTTGCCGTACTCCTGCCTCAGCCTCCTAAAGTGCTGGGATTACTGGCTTTTGCCACCATACCCAGCTCCTTTTTTTTTTTTTTAATCAAGCATTTTATATTTTAGGTGCAATTTCTTGGTCTCTCTGATTTTCCCATGTCCTCTTAATTACTTTCTTTGGAACTTTTTATCTTATGTTAGCGTTCAGTGGATGCAACAAAACACCTGAGATAACAAAAACAAAGAAGGATTTATTTTGGCTCACAAGTTCAGGGCTTTTAGTCTGTGGTTTGGCCCTTTTGCTTTGAGCCTGTGGTAGGAGAGCACATCGTGAGGAGCACAGTGTGGTACAAGGTTGGTCCCTTCATGGGAGCTAGAAAGTGAAGAGAAAGAGCCCACGTTCCTAATTCCCTTTCGTGGTCATGCCTAGAGTGACCTGATGGACTTCTGCTAGGCCGACTGGTAATGTTGTCGCCACTTCTGAGTAGCATTGTAGGCTGGTGACCAAACCTTGAGCCAGTGGACTCTGGGGAAAATTTAAAACCCAAATATTAAAGCCATACTTAATTGAGTTCTTACTCTGGATTGACAACTTCTTTTTACATCCTTCCACACCAGTGGACAGATGTCTCTGAAGGGCTATAGTCAGGGAGGACAGCTTTGACTTTTTTTTTATTCTCTTTTTCTTACTCATGATGTTTGTTCTGAGATTTTTTTGAAAGAACAGATATAGCAGTCTGCATTCTATCCCTGCCTATAATGCCTAGCCTTCATTATTAAAATAGCAGCTGGATTCAGATAGCATCTTCCTGGCTCTCTTTCCTGATACTTTTTCATTATAATTGTTCTTAATATACCAATTTAATCTTATACCTCTCTGACAGAATCCTAGACTTGCTCCCTTTTTACTATGTGAGGCTTTCTACCAGATTCCTATTTAATCTAACTTATGTTTGTTGCCATCAGTGATCTTCCAACTAGTGCAAGAATAAAACATTCTGCATAATTTTTTACCTTATTTAAGGTGCCACACACCTTAAATTTTTTTTTAAACCTTTTCTTAAGTTCATTCTTGTGTCTCCCCCTTCAGTATTATATTGACCACTACAGTTTCAGTCTGTTGAATGTAACCTTAACTTTTTGTCTCTTAAGATCTAAATTTTTGGGGGGAATCATCCTTTCTGTTTTTGGCTGCGTTTTTGTCATTGCGACAAAATACCCAGTATAACTTAAAAGAGGAAAAGTTTATATTGAGTCATGTTTTTAGTCCAGCATTATTTGGTTCAAAAGCAGAAACAGAATGGAACAGGAAAAAAGTGCTTAACTCATGGCAGCAAGGAAGCAGAGAAGGGAGGAGTCAGGAACAAGAGTACACCCTTCCAAGTGCCCCCACTGACCCACCCCTCCAACCAGGCCTCACTGCTAAATATGAGACTTTAAGGGACATTTTAGATAGAAACCATAATGTCCTGCCTCTGGTCCTTAAAATGCTCAAATCTATCTCATTGTGCAAAATGCATGTAGTCTATCTCAAAGATTTGCCTGTCTTAACAATTCTAGTATTGTTGAAAAATTTAATCCAGAGTATCTGAATTTCAAGGAAAACTTTGCAATGATTCCCTGCAAAAAGAAGAAAGTTAAATACTGCTGACATAAAAATAGCAGAGAGTAAACATTCCCATTACAGAAGGGAGAGATGGAGGGCTAGAAAGGAATGGGATGAAAGCAGACCAAAGCCCAGTGGGGCAAACATTAACACATTCACAGTGGGGCCATAATTCATATGTCTAGCTGCCTGGCAGCTTGAAGTACCAGTGGTACATGCATGACTGTCCCATGCATGTGTGTAACACTTCTACCACCAGTGGTACAAGCTGCCTGATAAGAGAGTCATGCATATATCACTGGTGGATCATGCCAGTGGACATGTGTTAAATCCTATAGGTCTGTGTGCAGCACTCAGGGCAAGTTGTAGTGAGATGTGAGCTCTAAGTGTCTTGGGCAACCCCCTGTAAGCTTGCTGATTTCAGCCTTTGTGGCCTCTCGCTTGGACTGGTTCCACTACTGCCTGTGGCTTTGCCCAGCAGATTTTCCATGTTTCTGACATTTCTGGGATTGTTCTCAGTGAACTTTTGGCACCACTCGCACAGCTTTGTATACTGCCCTCTTAAGGGTCACACTTTCTGGCCTCCCAAGACCTTCTTCTGAAATCTGTGTGGAAGCCTCCATAATCTCTTCACTCTTATATTCTGCATTTGTGAAAAACCTAGCACTATGCCGATGATACTAAGGTCTGCCACCAGCTCAAGCAGTAAATAGCCAGGCCCCCTTGAGTCACGGCTATAGTGGCTTCTGAGTGCCTGGATGACCAAGCACTGTAAACTGAATCCCTGGAAACGCAAACCTTCTAGAACAGGAGGTCCAGGAGTTCTAGTTTCAGTGGAAAGTTTTATAGTTTTTCACCCTTGAGCCTGCAGGGTTGAGATCTTGCTGGTTCCTGAGGTACCCTCAAGCCATCTAGTCTATGATCTTGATGAAAATATGTGGTTGCTTGTTAATGCTAGTCTTCTCAGCAACTGCACTCTGCTTTGTCCTGACATTGAAAGCAGTTTCTTTTGGGCAAAACTGAAAATTTTTTGAATTACTAGTTCCCATTTGCTCCATATTTTTACCATAAATCTGGTTAAAAGCAGCCAGTGATACCTGTGCTAAAGCCTGAATGTTGGGCTGCCTTGAAATTTCCTCTGCCAGATTAATTAGTCTGCCACCCATAATCTTAAGTCTGTTTCTGTCTCAGAACACAGGCAAAACACAGACAGATTTTCTGCCAGAGTATAACATACCCTCTAGTCTAACTGCCAGTGAGGTTCTCTTTCCCAGTTGATATCTGAAGCCTGGCTTTTACTGTCTGCATTCTAGTCAACATTCTGGGGTTTTAAGCTCCGACCAGTCTCCCATCATGCTTGACTTACAGCATTCTAGGGCTTCTCTGGCTGGCATCTTCACACTTTTCAAAACTCTGCCCATGAACCATTTCCATTCCAGGGCTTCTGAATCATACGATCAGGTGTACCACAGCAGTGACCCCACTTTTGGTACCAGAAATCTGCCTTACCCACTTTCTTGTCACTGGGACAAAATACCTTCACCTACAAAAAAGAGGAAGGGCTTAATTTGGTTTGTAAACAGTCCATGGTCAGCTGGCTCTAAGGCAGCGGCAGAATGGCAGGGGGGCCATGGCAGAGGACAAAACAGTGCTTCATCCATGGCTGTCAGGAGGCACAGAGAAGGAAGGAGCGGGAGATAGGTATGCACTCCAAAGTTACTCCCTCAGTGACCCACCCTTTCCAACCAGGCAGCTCTTCTGAACATGAGCCGTTCAGGGGACATTGTAGATCTAAACCATCATAATTTTATTTTCAAGTGTTTCCATTTGAATGAGCTAACCTTCTAGGTGCGTGATTACTTTGGCGTTTAAGACCCTTTCAGAAATTTTGAATTGAGAAGTGACACAATCTCTTTGGATTTCAAGGATTTTGTGAATGTAGAGCATTTAATGAGATACCCTTGGCCAGAGTCAACTTTAAAATGAAGTTCAGTTTATTTTAGGAATAAAATCCGTTTGGTTGGAAGCCTGTCTGTGTACTTCTGACAACCTAAGCAGAGATTAGACTGACTTTCCCATTCTGGCCTTTATATACATATGCAGGCAGGTGTGTATTTGTTTACATGTGTATGCATGAACGAGTGTAAGATTAATCTTTGTACAGGAAAACTTCAACTTCTTAAAATTGAAGAGTGAGAGAAAATGATTTGTTTAGTTATTTATTTGGTTTATTTGAGACAAGGGCTCGCTATGCAGTTCAGGCTGGCCTGAAACTTACTGTGTAACCCAGGATGGCCTGAAACTCTGTGATCCTTCTGCCTCAGCCTCCTGAGTGCTGGGATTACAGCATATGCCCATCATGCCTGGCCAAGAATTTAGTTTTGATTAGCTGAATACATATAATTTTAAACGCTATTTTTAAAATCATCAGATTATATTATCAATGCTGGTGGTAGTAATGTAGTTCAAAAGCATAAACTTTCTATTCAGACCTTATTTGAGCCCCTGCTCTGTGGCTTATTGTGCTAATTAAGCATGGAAAAATTGAGGAGTTATGGAAATCTCACTATAAGAAAAACTTCTGAAACTAAACCTTCATTATTTCAGTCTTAACTAGAGAAATGTTACCAGGAAGAAGTGTCTTTGTTTGGATTCCCCAAAGGGATCCCTGTTTTCTTGGTTCATTAGCAGCTATTTGACTTTCTCCCCAGAAGATTTGATTTAGAGGCACATATGTCCGTACTTTCCATTCTTAAAACATACTCTGTGCTAGCACAAAGTGGCCGGCAGGCCTTGTAAACTCTGATTTCCCTGTCCCTAAATTCCAGATACATACTTGATGTTATTTCAGTGTATTCTACCACTGTTTTTGTAAAGTGCTATGAGAATTTTTTTCTATCTTAGGGGACATGTTTGATGATGTGTTATTGGAAGACATCTTATTTTTTAAAAGGAGTAATTACTTTCAGATTTACAACTCATTATTTTTAAAATCTAGAAATTACTGAGGATATTTCTTGATTTTTGTTCATACACAGAATATTGTTAAAATTAATGCTACATATAGTCAAGCAATATCGATACTCTGATATTTGCTATTACCAAAGTGAATTACAGTGGGGAAGCACCTCTTTAAGACACTATTGTAAGCATATCCCCATCTATTTAGTGGTTATTCTGTTTTAAGATAGTAATAGAGAGTTGAGCAAATGCATTCTTTTTCTTTTGGCTTACTTTTTTTTTTTTTTTTTTTTTTTTTTGGTACAAGGGATTGAACTCACGACCTCCTGCTTGTCAGCCAGGCACTTGTGCTGCTGAGCTAAATCTTCTTTTCTGTTGACTTTGACTCAGGGTTTTTGGAGTCCACGTAAAGGTGGAATGTCAGCTGTATTATTAGGCAATAATTAACATCTGGATTGGGAAGACTGAATGAACTATATACTTGGTAGAAAGTCAGAGTTTTATCTTCCCTTATCCTCGTGACTTCAAGAAACCATGCTTATGGAATGTAGTGAGATATTTTGATTGTTGTATGGAGTTTGGGGCCTGTAATTCAAGCATCTACAAATAGTGACTCATTCCTTAATAACTGTCACTGTCAAGCATTAGTCAGAATTGACATGCCGTACTGCATGTGTAAAACACATCAAATTTTGAAGACTTAAGTGTGAAACGTTTTAATTGTTGGATTAATTAAAATTAATTTTTTGTTTTTTTAACTTGAAATTTTGAGGTAAAATTCTAATAAATTTAACCATTTTAAAGTATAAAATTTACAGCAGTAGTACATTCACAGTGTTGTGTAACCTTCACCATTATCTTGTTTCAAAACATTCATCACCCTAAAGGAAAATCCCATACTGTTAAGTAGTGACTCCCTATTTCTGTCTCCCCTCTTCCCTGGCAACCACCAACCTGGTTCCTGTCTTTTGATTTACCTATTCTGGATATTTTAGAACAATATATATGAACTTTTGTAGATGGCTTCTTTGATTTAGCATTCTATACACAAGATTTACTTATTTTGTAACTTGTTAGTACTTCATCCCTTTACTTCTGTGTGTGTGTGGAGAGGGTGTAGGGTTTATCTCTTAAATTTAAGTCTTTGATCCATTTTGGATTAATTTTTGTATATGGTGTAAGGCAGGGGTCCAGCTTAATTTTTTTGCATGTGACTATCTAGTTGTCCCACTACCATTTGTTAAAGAGATCATGCCTCATTAAAGAGTTGGGTGTCCTTGTCAAAAGTCAATTGACTGTCAGTAAATGGGCTTTTTGAATGTTTGTTCTGAGAGAGAAAGAGAGAGAGGGAGAGAGGGAGAGAGGGAGAAAGGAGCTCAGCTGTTAGATCGTGTCTGTGGCACTTCAGTATTTAGGCTACTGGCAATTCTGCCTTAGATCCTTTTTTCTTCCTGCTTATGCTGAGCCTAGAGATCAGCTAAAGATGAAAACATACGATCTTCTCAGTTCTTCCCCCTACCCCAGATCTTTTCTGAACTTGCATTCCTGTTCATGCATATGGCTTCCCCCTTCCCCAGCTCTTCCACCCAGGCCTTTGTGTTTACAGTTTTAGTCTGAAATGCAATGTTTTGTTACCTACCTCTAGATTCAGCTGTTTATATATTTATTGAATGGTTATTTTGTGGGGATATATTCAGAACTTCTAAATATCAGCCACATCAAGAACCTTCAAGTGCTTACCAAAGTCAGATGTAGAAGAAGGCAAGAAATCTGTCCATGGCTGGAGACCCTAGGAATCCAGTGGATGGCCTGGATCCATTGTATGGTAGTGTCTTATAGGAGTCCAACCAAAGGCCTAGAGCTCACAGTTGTACCAGGAGGCCAAGGTATCTGCTATGGAAGACTCAAAAGATTTGTGCTAGAAAGTTCAAGGGCCAGTGCTACAGGCAGAAAGGCCAATGCTAGAAGCCAAAGAATCCCCAGAGAACCAGGAAACAAGACAACACTCAAGGCAAAAGCAAAGACCAAAGCTCCCAGCCGAAGTGTCTGTGCCAAAGGCCAGAACAACTCAGCTGAAGAGAATAAGGGAAACTTCTCCAAGAGAAATGAGCATGAAATTCTCCTCCTGTTTTTTGACACTGTTTACCAGAGCCACAGTAACTGAGTTAGTTGGGCATTCACACTCAAGTTGACCATCAGTTAACTAATGGTGACAATTGGTGATTTTTTTTGTTTTTGTTTTTTTAAATACCACTTATGGAACTACTTCCCATTCCTCAGAAGGTTGTTCTGGGTCCCTGTTCCTGACTCTGTGTCTTTCTTGTGTCCCTAATTTGGTTGTGTTGTCCCTGAAGAATTGACATTCTTCGATATTCACGGTTAGCAGCTTTCAAATCTTATTCATTATTTCCCCTACCATTAAATATCAAGAATGTTTATATGCATTCTTACCATAGGTAAAGCCATATTTTTAGTACTGGGCTCTAGATGCATTTGGCAGAATGAGTGCTTTTTCACTATGCTAAATGAAGAGAACAGAACTTGGAAATAAGAGCTGACATCAGATTTATAAGTTTTGGGTACTGAATGTCAAGGATTCTGCTTTTTTATTGAAAACCGTCCTGTAATGTTGACAGTGAAGTAATTATCTTTTTGGGAGAGTCGCCTGAATCTCTCTGAGGGAGAAAATGGTGATCTCTCACTGAATGCTCTTGCCACTGCCCTGATGTCCTCAGGAGAGTATGACTTTGTTATTTCAGTTTATAAACCTACAGTTGTCATTTCTGTGGTAGTACAGCTAAGACCAGGCATTATAATTTTATTAAAAAAACTGAAGAGCAAGAGCAGTAGACTTTTAGGCCTTCTTCCTGGTGAAATAATTCATATGAACATATAGCGGAACACACAAGAATATTATGTCCTCAACCTAAGTCAGAAAAATGCAAGTCTATAACTTAGGTTTTAAATAAATTACAGCTAACCATCAGGTATCACTTATGTGTTCCACACACCTTACATGTGAAAACATTTACAAAAGATGCCCAACCCAGTCACAGGCACAAGGTAGACTTCTTGAATAGAATAAAGATAAAACTATATAATGAATTACAAATTAGAAACCAATGTTCACCCTGGAGTTTTGTATGGAATACCTCTGATAAATGTATGTCTCTTTTAGAAGGGTAGGAATTATATTTCTCTTAGGGACCTCTCTCAAGTGAATTTTTCATTGTTGAAATCTAGATCCAGGCACAATTGGACTGTGGAATTCTGTCTTACGTTTGTCCACCTTCTGAATTCACATTTCTCTTAGGACATGTCTACTTTTTTGTTCTTTATAAGAGTACCTACTGTTTCCAGGCAACAACTAATTTAGTCATTACCCTATAACTTACGTAGACCAGCTACTTTAAAATTAATGAGATGAACCCAAAATCTTTAGAAGCAGTACATGCACATGATAAAGATTTTTGTGATATTCTGTGAAATTTGGAAAGATCCTAGGCTATCTGAGCAAGTCGGGGTGACTTGGGAGAACTCTTTAACTTGTAAGTCAGTGGGGACAGAGGTATTACTGGTTCTTCCAAGTTGATGGAAGGTCTGCATGTGTAGAGTGCAACAGGATTTGACATCAGAGAAGGGAACAAGACTGTTAAAATCAATCTATACCTTTGAAATATCTCCATTGTATAAAGGAAATGAATACAAAGTTGTTAACTCCTGTTACAGAAACAAGTACTATTTTGAATTCATAGTCCTTCAGAGACTGCAGTGTAGGTGTGGTGTATATGTGGGTGTGTGTGTGTGTGTGTGTGTGTGTGTGTAAGTGTTTGGTGAGCCAGGCATGGTGATATACACCTATAATCCTGGCACTTGGGAGGCTGAGGCAGGAAGATCGCCATGAGTTCCAGACCAGCCAGAACTACACAGTGAGACCCTATCTCAAGCAAAAAAAAAGTGTGGTGAATAGTTCTGAATGGATAAGGTGTATGCATGGTACAAAATTAAAATATAAAAGGGTATTTAATGAAAAGAAAATTACATTTGTATCTCTCCTCTTCCCCCTTATGAAAGACAATTGCCAATTTTATTATGTAAAAACCGTATTCATGTACAGAAGCTTATGTGTATGAATTTTTCCTCTAAATGAGAATGTTAAATGAAAAATGAGTGTATTAAACATACTCAGAAATGGAATAGATTTAGAAATCAGTTCATTTGACAGTATAAACAGCTGTCACATTTTTTTGGCATGACTAATAGTGAATGAGTGTTTTGTAATTTAACTAGTACCTTATTGATTTACTGTTTAGTGCTGATGCATGTATAATTTCATATACATAAAAGACAAGGTTGAATTTGCTGAGTCAGAGAGTATGTGCATCTTAAATTTTGATACGTATTTCCAAAGAACCTTGAAAACTTTGTCATAGTAACTTAATGACTTCTCACCAACTATGTGTCAACAAATGTCTTGCTTTTTGTCGTCTTCTTGATTTGTATTCTTCCTTTGTAAATAAGATTACATTTCTTGCGGATTTTATTCATGAACTTTGCTGGTTTTTCCTCTGAGTTGTCATTAATTTTTGGGAGGTGGGGGGCACTGAGTTGAACCCAAGAAGCAGTGAACTGTATTCCTAGTTCTTTTTATTTATTATTATTATTTTTTTTGAGACAAGGTTTCACGACTGGCCTCAAACAAACTCTCAACCTTCCTGCCTTAGTCTCCCAAATAGCTTGGATAGGGTATATGCCACCACAGACCACTGTGAATTAATGTTGTATTTTAGTAGCCTCTGGATCTTAGGACTTCTTTCTATAGGATTATTTTTAAATTTTCCACATTTTGTCTAATGTGTTTACCTCATCATAAACCCTAGTATTAATGTTGGCTTTCTCTTCTCTGTTCTTATCTCTTAATGATGAGTACTATTTATAGTTTAGGTTTTCTCACCTAGACCTAGAGAACTTCTACAGGGAATCATAGGATCATTGTGAGGATAAATAAGGAGTCATGAGGAATAGTTAGAGGTGATGCTCGAAGACAAGCGACATACAAAGTTGTTACAGTGTTGAACTACTTTGGCAAATTGATTCTGTTGTTCAGAACTTACAATTCTAAAGGGATGCTTGGTGAATCCCTCTATTCTTCAAATTTTAGTGTTACTTTTCTTCCTTCTGGAAGACTTCCCATATGTCTGTGATTTGGTTAGGTATAAGTGGTCCCATCATTTAAGCAGTTCATGAAGGACTTAGATAACTGATCTAATCTTGATTGTTAGCTATAGTACATGATTGTTAAAGTAAAAAGTTCTGAGAAGTGGTTGCCTCCTGAGTTTGTTATAGAAAGCAAAATACAAAATGAGACATTTAGTTTCAGAATGCAGATACTGTAACATCAAAAGTTAGTATAATATTTATTAGACACCTAATTAAGCCAGTCAAAATGCTAACACTTTATATGCATACTGATTTACTTCACCTAATACTGTGATAGTTATTAACCCAGAAAATGGGGTACAGAGAGCTATAGACCAGGAAAATGGGATACAGAGAGCTTAAGTAATTTACCCAAGGTTGTAACTTCATTGGTAGCCATCACCTTTGGAACGTAGGAGTTAGTAAACAGAATGCCATGTAATGCTTTGAATTGATGATAACTGCATAGAAAATGTTGCCCCAGGTTTAGTTATTAATGCTAAAAAAGTACTTGAGACTTGCATTTTTTTGATGAAATTCAGTCCTTTTTGTGTGTGTAACATACAAATAAATGCCCACTACTAAGTGAAAAGTATAAGGGGGAGTGACGTGGTTATTTTAATACCTATATTCTATATAGTTGAGAAAACAAGTACTATACTGTGGTATGTTATATCATCCTAATAATGTTTCTGTTAAAAATACTGTACTTCCTTTTTCTCCTATACCTAGTCTCTAATAATGTTTGTTATTCGGATGGTAAATATTTGTTAAAATATACTGTAGAGCAAAGGTATTTTGCCATTATAAACACCCCTAATAAATTCTTGCTCTACTGGACACATAGGAATTAAGAGTCATCTCAACTGGGACAGGGGGTGTTTTAGTACTATTATAGTTATAAATGGAAAAGTTATCTTTGTCTCCAGTATATAGATTGCTTGCGTATCCTCAAGAAGTTTTTTTCCCATGTTTTGTACTATATTCATTTTCTGTTGTTCTGTAGCAAATTAACCCAAATGTAGTTGCTAAACACAGTAAGAAAATTTATTGTGTTATAGTTTAGAGGCCAGAATCCAAGGGGATCCCGCCGAACTAAAATCAAGTTAAAAATATTATAGAAGGGAAAGAGGCACAGAAAGGGGAGAAAAAACTAAGGAAATTTATTTTAGAAATGTTAATTTTAAGATCAGATAACCACAATATTACAAATGGCTAGCATACAATTGTAGATTTATTTAATCTTAGGAAACAGACCTGAGCAAGAGCCAGAGTAGTAGGAGTGACTTTGTTTACTTTGTTTATATCGCAGTGGTTCTTAAATAGGTGGGGCAGTTGCAAGTGTGATTGAAGGTACATATTACTTCCCCTGAAGAAAAAGCAGATATAACTAGAAAGTCACATTTGAAGACAGTTTTTGAGACAATCCCTTCCAAGAGGTGAACAGGCATGAGACAAGTTTTCATCTGGGATGGGAATATAATATAGCTCAGTGGCAGAGTGCCTGCCTGGCAAGTGAGGGTCCTGAGTTTGATTCCCCATACAGGAAAAAAAAAAAATTTTTTTTTTTAAAGCTAAAAAGCAATGCTGCTCTGCAAAAGGTGTTTAGGTCCTGTAATCTATAGATTTGTCAAAATTACAAAATTAATTGACTTGAGTGCCAGTTAAATCAAGTAACAGCATCCTCTCAAGTAAACTATAAAATTACTACATTTGCAAGAGAACAAAAATACATTAAGTAATATTATGAAAATGAGGCCAATATAAGATCAGTTACAGTACTACACAAGTCAGTATTATGCCATGGTGCTTCGTAACTTTTTCCAGTTACAAAATTGAATGGAAAGATACATGAATTGGTAATAGCAAGGAGAACAGAAATACAGAGAATTTTAATTTATAAAGATCGTAGATAATTTTTTTTAACCTTATACTGACAAAATTGAACTTCAGGTAATATAAATAGTATGACTTTATGAAGATTTCCTGTGTATTATACTAACACATATATGTATCTGGAGTTCTTTAATGTCTTTTGTTATGCTCTGCACTCTGGTGTGTTATGTTGATAAAAAGTTGAAGAAAAGGAAAATTTGGGAACTTTTGGTGGTACCAGGGAATGGGAAGAATGAGAATTATTATTAAAACCGTTTCAGTATTTGGTGTACTAAGAAATGTCATAATACATGAGTTGAGTCTAAATCTAAAGAGCCTGACTTAAACATTTTAAGTATTTTAAACCTGGTTCCCCCACCCCCCTTGCAATGGACACATAAAAAGACATTTAGTACATTATCCAAACTTGTCTTCCTTGGACCTTCTACTTTTCCAGCATTGTGTGATATATAATGGTATTGATAATCATAAGGCAAGAAGGTTCTGCAAGGGAGAAAAGTAACTAAAAAAGATCACTTTATACCAAGGACACAGCATTGAAAACTGTTGGGGCTTGGAAGATTTTTTTTTATATAATTATACCCTTTATTTGATTATTTGGAAATATTTTGCCTATGTGTAGATTTGAAAATGCAGCCATAATAGGCATTTATCAACCAAATACATTATAATTTTAGAGTTTAGGCATATATATAATATAGTATTTCTGTTTCAAAAGAAATTACGTAGATCTTTAAAACTGAAGCAAAAGTTTGCATTTGTTTCTTTTGTCTATATTGACAACTGTTTTCCACCTGAAAACTGTAGAAAATGAGGCTTATGATTACTGTTGAGAATTCTAGATAATTTGGAAAACTAGCCTTGCAGTTCCAACCTTAGCAACAAGACCTTTTGGCCTTATCTCCAAAATACACCTAAATCAGTCTGTTCTACTGTTATCACCCTAACTCAGTGCAACATTATGTGTCATCTGGACTTATTCATTAATAGTTTTGATGTTTTTGTGTCCTCAAATCCATGCTGAAACTGAGTTTTCAATGCTGTATAGTATTAGGAAGATTGGCCCTTTGGAAGGTATTTATCAGGCCATAAAGAGGAAGCCCTCAAGGATGGATTGGTGTCGCATAAAAGGGCAAGACAGGAGTTCATGCCCATGTGCCCTAGGATGACCAGTGTTCCTTCCTAAGATCTCAGTGTTCAAGACAGTGACTTAGAAACAGACACTTACCAGACGATGAATATGCCTATGCACGGGGCTTCTTGGGCTGTAGAACTAACAAAAATAAATTTCTATTCTTTATAAATTACTGAGCCTGTGTTCTGTTACGGTAGCACTAAGTAGATTCAGATAGTAGTTTAACATGTTCCCAATGGTTTGAACCACCAGTGGTACAAGCTTGTACCAGTGGCTTGTATGACAGATGATATAAATGAATCTAATCACTTTTATTTGTCCTTACACATAAAATTAATAAAAATGGGATAGTCATACATGTACCCACTAGTGGTTCAAGTCCCCTGGCAGCAAGACATAAATTATAACCCCTCCATAAATTTGTTAATGCTCTACTGTGTGTGAAAGGATGTATTTAAAATACTTCAAATAGATTGGACATTAACAATTTAGGTACAATTTAGATTTTTAAATACATTTTTTTGAAAAATGAAACAATGTTTTTAAGAGCATTTTTGTGTATTTCTAGAGAACAGGCAGTGCAATATCAAAGCAGCAAATTTGTTGTTTAGTGAAGGCCTACTTTCTGGCTCATAGGAGACATCATTTTCTAGGTCTGTTATCACAGAGTAGAAATAATAAGGCAACTTTTAGGGTTTCTTTTGTAAGGGCAATAACTCTGTTGGGTCCTTGCTCCAATGACTTAATCATTTGCTGGAGACTTTCCCTCCTAATGCCATCATCTAGGGGGTAAGGATTTTGTATTAGTTACTTCCCTGTCACTGAAACAGAATCCCTGATACTGTAACTGGGTGGGGCAGTATTTTGACTCACAGTCTCAAAGAGTTCAGTCCATGCTTGACTGTCCTTGAGGCAAAAACTGCATTGTAGAACACTAGGATAGAGAAAATCTGTTCACTCAGTACCTCATGGCTACAAGGTAGCACCCTTCCAAGTCACACCCCCAGTG
Organism: Cuniculus paca; assembly: GCA_004365215.1. Classification (NCBI taxonomy): domain Eukaryota; kingdom Metazoa; phylum Chordata; class Mammalia; order Rodentia; family Cuniculidae; genus Cuniculus; species Cuniculus paca. The sequence continues at coordinate 6,096 of RJWT010013473.1, read as the reverse complement.
ACTGCTCTTCTGACCAGGCCCTGTTGTAAGCTTGAAACTTTGGGCAGACATTTTAGACCTAAACCATAACAGATTTCAACATACAGACTTTAAGGCTGATACTGTCACTTGGGCTGAAGCAACAGGTGTGTACATTTGCAAGAATTTGTTGAAGTCTATATATTTAAAATCACTGCGTGTTACTGTATATAAAGAATACTTCAGTAAAATAGATATAGTATATAAAGTTTTAAAAAGCAAGGAAAGACTTTCTTAACAAGTACAGTGACAAGGAATCACAGCAAGCTGCTTAGAACATAGAGAAACACTAAAAAGTACAGAACTGTTATATAGAACCTCATGATATTCCTAATAATGAAAACATTACATTCAGTATATTTTCTAAGAAGCCAATAAGGCATGCTGTTCTTAGAATTTTATTTGTAATTATTAAAAGCTTCACAGTAAAAGACTTACATGTCAGTTGTGCAGAATATTGAGCATATTAAACATAATTACCAGATGTTCTGTAAAGCACCTTTATTAATATTGGGAAATGATCCTGAAATGGAATTAGAATGTAGTCTCTTAAGAATAGAATCAACCAACAAGAAGTGTGAAAAGCTGCTGTAGAAAGATTTGCTTGATAAATAATTTAAACAGAACATTTGTCTGTGATTTGCGTAAATGATTTAGATTTCTTATTGGTAAAAGAAATAAAAAATGTAGCATCTAAAACTGATCTTGTTTCAACATTTTATTTATAATATATCCCAGAACTATTAGAATTTAAGAGATCCCACAATTAAATGTGCTGAAATACAGTAATACTTTGTCCCAGTTAATAGTGTTGATGCAAATGGACATTTAAAGACAAATTTAATGGTAGCCTGTGTAGTTGTCCCTGGAATCCTCTACAACCTGTCCTATACAATCAGATGTGCTTGAACTACTGAAGTGATAAATTCAAGTATGAGTTCTGTAGTCTTTTATTACAAGGTTAGTCTTTAAAATAAAGGATAAATTTCAAAATAAGTTGGTTTTTGACCTCTTTCAACTAGTGAACTTTTTGTGGACTGTCATTAAAGTAGTAAACACTTCCGTCACCACATGTGAACTAATGTGGTCATTGGTTGCTCAAATGAGACTGATGGATTGGCTGTTTTTTGTTTATGGAAAAGCTAATTCCTGATCTTTGCATCTATTTTAGTAATAGTTATGCACGAGTGCGAGCTGTGGTGATGACCCGAGATGACTCAAGTGGTGGATGGTTACCACTTGGAGGGAGTGGACTAAGCAGCGTCACTGTCTTCAAAGTCCCTCATCAGGAAGAGAATGGCTGTGCTGACTTTTTTATCCGTGGAGAGCGGCTCAGGGACAAAATGGTAACGAATAATGTATCTGTTGTTATAATTTTAGGATATTTTCTGTAAAATGAATTACCTGTTTAAAATTATGATTAGTATATTTTGTATGAGAGTTGTTTTTGCTCATGACTCCATGACTGTTTCTGGACCTCTTTTTGTGTCCAAGACGGTAAAATACAGTTTTTCAAACTGGATCTGACAGTGTATACATGCTAGGTAGGAGTGCTCCGTTTCTATTTCAATTTAATGCCAGAACATTGGTGAACAGTCTTCCTGGTTATTTAATGAGTTATCCCCACTGTTCCCCAGGCCAGAGATGGACAAACTATAATCCACAGGCTAAATTCAGGCCTACTGCAGGTTTTTCTTTAAATACGGATTGTGAGCTAACAGTAATTTTGTGTGTTTACATGGTTAATTAAAAACTCATTTTGTGATATGTAAAAATTACATGAAATTCAGATTTTAGTGTCCATAAATAAAAGATGTTTTGGTTTTTAAAAACCAAGGCATTTCTTTATATTTGTCTTTGACTACTTTCATATTACAGTGATGGAGTTGAGTAGTTTCAACAGAGACTGTACTTACCTGGCTGCTGCCCTATTACCCTAGACTTTTGATCTTAGGTTCTCTCTCTGTAGGCTCATATGGCTACTTGGGATACTGTCTGTCTGTCTTTATTTCTCTTCCTCATCCCCTTCCCCTTCCTCCATCTGCCTGCCTGCCTTTCCACCTGTATAGTTTTTACGTTTTGAAACAGGATTTCACTGTTATGCAAGTTACCTCACATTTTTTATCATCCTGCCTCTGCCTTCCACATATCGTGGATTTCAGGTGTAGACTACTGTGCCCAGCATAATTTTTGACAATGTTGTCTTCTACCTAGATAAATATTTTCTTACTTATATATATTTTTTAAATTTCAGTGTAGCATTTGATGTGTTAGCTATTTGTTGTCTTTTAATTAAAGTACCAGAATTTCTAAGACCTTTGAAAATAACTAGAATCCCCCTAAAATATATTTGTGGGTGGCTTATGAGTCAATTTAGCTTCTACATTATTTCTGTTGGAAAAATGTTTTAAGATCTAAATAATTCTTTCGTACATGCACAGATTGAATATAGCCTTTTGGTTTTTGGTGTCGATATTTTGTTTTACTACTGGATCATTTTAGTAACTGAGAAAGTTGCTTAAATTGTCTGTGCCCCAATTTACTCCTCACTTAATGGGAGAGTTATCTTATATCATCTTGAAAGACATCCAGCTCCAGTGTTTGGGAGTTTATGATTTACTTTGATATTACACATTGTACAGTGTATCTAATTAACCAGAATGTGCTTTTATTATTGTAAGAAACCTAAGTTGAAGTCAGAAGTAAATATAATAAATTTAATGTGTCATTTTAAAGAGTTTAAGTATTAAAAAATGGTTTTGGTCTTAAAGTGGTATTTGGCATTTGCAAATGCTTTTATAAGCCTATAGACATCTAAGAAAAGTCTTAATATGGTGACCTGTCCCAGAGTATAATGCTTCTTATCCAAGCTAATGATAACTGGGAATGTTGTTGGGAAAGAAACTGTACATTTCAGAAACTGAGAAACATAGTGAGGATCTAAAGTAGTTTTTATGAAAATGCGTTGTATCGTAAAAGTCAAAAAAGAAAAGAAGTCCAGCAGTGGAGTAAGAAGAGTTGGAGAAAAAAACTTGTTAGAAAAAGCATAATAACAAGGAAAAGATACCCAGATGTAAAATAGAGCAATAATTAGTAAAATTGAGTATTGGGTATATTAATAGAGATGGACAGTTCAGAACCAAATCTTTATAACTTGAAATGAGAGTGGTTAGAGGTAGCTTTGATTGATGGATTCTGTGAGTGTTTAGAGTATGACTTTGACATAAAACTAATGGAATTAACTTGGGATTCAGAAAGAACACAAACTTATTCCTTATGACAAGGCTTAAAGGAAGGAAAAAAAAGAGCAGTTAGCCTATTCTTAAAGTATGGAATCATGATAGATTAATTTAAAAGAAAAAGGTTCTTCTGCTTGAAGTACTGACCAAGAATTACAGTGCCTGTTGGTTCACCTAACCAATTTTCCTGAGCAAATTTATTTGTAAAACAGAATAATAAACATTTCGGTATACACATAAAGGAAAAATTGCTTTCAGTTGAAGTGTTGCCATGTTTCTTAAAGGGATTAACTGTAGTAAAGCTTTCTCTAGTAAAGCTGTCCTATAATTTAAATGGTCAAAGGTATGGGCAGTGACTCATAGCTATAAGTTGAAAATAGCAAAGTGTTAAGAGTTCCACGACAATTGAGACAGTGACATTGAAATAAGCAGACAATTGGCCTGCTCTGTTGGGTAGCATACTTTAGTTAGACTCCTTCTGTATAGTTCAACAATAAAATTGAAGTCTACATGTTCATGCATTCTAGGATCACTAATAGCCTTTTCCGTAGGTATTTTTATTGGTCAGTTTTATTCTTCTTCGTTTTTCTGGTTTCTAATTACTTGATTTTTTTTTTTTTGTAAACTACTTCGTGACTACGAAGTTCTTCCCAAATTAATGATAGCATTCTTTTTAAAGCTTTCTCAGTAAATAAACAGTGCATTTCAATAGTTTTCCTGTGTAATAATTATGTAAAAAACAGCTGCTAAAAACTTTTGTGCCAGTTTCCCTGAGCCCACATTTTGGAATCTCTGCCTTAGATGAATTATAGACATGAAACTCTTGCCCCCATACCTCTATTAAATAACTTGTGCCCTTTAAGGAAGAATAAGTAGTAATAAAAGGTATATATGATCACTTGTTGATTAATAAAGTCATTCTAGATAACATTTTAAAGGTGTTTTTAGATCAGAATACTGGTAACCATGGTGAAGCAGATGACTTTTCTCAATGATGAGAGAACAGTGATTTGACTGCTTTTGATTTCCAATAACTTGTACTAAAAATAAGTCTCCTTAGATTTCTCAAAGGATTATTTAGTCAGTTGTCCATATTTGCTGGTTATATAGCTACAAATTCAACAACTAGATTGAAAATACTTGAGAAAATATTGTGCCCCTACTGAACATGTACATACTTTTCTTCCTCGTCATTCCCTAAGCAGTGTAATGTAACAACAATTTATATAGCATTTACATTGTATTATGTGTTTTAAAGAGCAGACTGCCCAGGACATCTTAAGGGAGTATCATTTTCATTTGTTTGCTCAGTCTTAAATGATCAGAAATAATTATTTCCTGTGGTGACCTGTACAGTAAGTCTTCAACTTAAAAATATGTTTGTGTTGGTTACTTTTCTCTCATTGCAGGGACAAAATACCAGACCCTCAAAATTAGGGAAGGAAAGGTTTATTTAGCTTACAGTTTTTGGAGGTATTAGCCCATACTCAGTTGGTTCTAAGTCAGGGTGGCATGGCAAAGGGGCAGCTGTTCATGGTGGATGCATACAACAAGACTGAAAAGGGCAAAAAGGGAAAAGCACACCTCCTTTCCTCCCTAATATTGTTTGCAGTCTTCCCACCCCTGGCAGGTGGGGCACTTACACTGCCAATCCCAGTGCTAGACAACAAACCAATCACAAAGGCTAGATTCGGCTGCCTCCAAGACTACATGAGGCTTTGGAGGAACATTTAAACACAAACTATAACAAAGTGGATGATTACTTTGTATTTCCTTCTAAATTTATATAGCCTTGATTTCTTTTTCTAATTTTTTAGTACAAGTTATCTGGGATCATTTATTTTTGTAACACGCTAGCTAAAATTTAACTTTTCATTTGTCTAGGTAATCTTTACAGAGTACCACATTCCTCATGATAGAAACTTTGTGTTTTGCATTTAGTTTTCACTAGCTTTCATGGCTCTTTGTAAGCACAATACTTTCATCTTATCAATATATTATCAAAAAACTAAACAGATTTTAATTACCACAGGGTCTAAAATAGGTATTCTTAGTAGAAGAGCCAGAACACTGTAAATTTACTAATGTAAAGTAATACTTTTTAAAACGTATTGTTTGACACAAGATGAGAAAAGATGAAATAGGCTAAGTAAAAAGATGCAGTAGGACTCTTTAAAACAGTTGAGCTACTTCGGATGCTCTATGAGAATAAGAATAAGCAAGGTTGTAAAATAGGTACCAATATAAACTTACACTGACAAAATTAATTTTGAAACAGAAAAAAGGAAAACCAAGAAACATTTTCGGGATTATTTATAAAATGAAGTTGCCCTTAAAATAAAAATCATTTTCTTAAAAAAAAAAACACTTTTAAAAATGCACTTTTTAAATAAGTTATTGGAACCTAAAATGAATTTAGAACATGCATTATCTAGGAAAAAAATGAAGTAGATATACCGGTAACTCTATTAAAAATTAGACTTTGTCACCTTTCTGCCATGTGGAAATCTTAAAATAGCAGGGAAACCTTCTTTCTGCCTATGTTGAACATTGTAGTAACTACAGAACAAGAATTTTCTGCTAAGCTTTCCACTGTGCCTCTGAATTATTCCATTATGAAACCACAGTTCTACAGAAGTGTTCTTCCAATGAAAATGAATCACTTACTTTTTCCTTAGGATTTAGCCTTTCTAGCAGTTTTGTTTCCTATAAGAGACTGGTTGTATTCACTAGAGTACCCTAGTTAGGAAAGGGTAGGAGGTGGAGTAGAAATGATGCAGCATTTTTATTGTTCCATACCTTTCCCACAGGCTATTGCTCTTATCACCTGCTTTTATAT